>CM022702.1:36859103-36909673 GCA_012295165.1 Asparagus setaceus
CTGTTAATTAAGTATTGTTAACTAAAGCTTAAGTTAATAGTAACTTAAATTAAAGTTCTTGTTAACTTAAGTTTAAGATGCTGACTTAGTGTAGCTGTGTAGTTAAGTACTTAAGTACCATTAAAAATATTTGATTTAATTATATATTTAATAATTAATACTTTAGTTTATCATGATTTGATTTTAATCTTTGTCTACGAATGGTTTGCTTGTTCATTTGTGTTTTAGAAGGTCAAGTGCTCCTCCGAAGGAGTCTGCGGGTTCCACCACTATCCCCGTGTCTCCTTTAACATAACTTTTCTATAATTTAAATTACTCTCTTAGGCATCAGCAGTGTCTGAAACATGAAGGTTCATATGAAAAGTACAACGTTAAGAATGACCACTTCATACTTCTTAGCATAAGTTGAACTTACTGATGAGGAAATAGGCATTAGATACAATACCACAGAATATCCAAATAAATATTGCTCAACATTACAAAATCTTCATTTTTGCTAAGTTGGAAGCCAATGTCACAAAAGCAAACTGAAAGAAAATCGAGTTTTCTCCTTGTATGTCCGCGAGATAGTCGGTGAAGTGATGATCGTTACAAAAGTATCAACGATAAAAAATAAAAAAGAAAAAAGCGCCTAGAAACCGCAAGCGCTGCATAAAGCTTAAGCGGCCAGGCGGTAGGTCAGAGCTACATGGCCGTTAATGTAACATTGCAAGAACCTATATCGCGATGCTTCGTATAACAAGATTGCAAGTATAAAGGCGCGAGGAAATTTTGATGCCAATAGTAAGAAACACAAAAGACAAGTGACTTCCTCTTTCTCCATTTTCAGCTTGCCAAACCAAAAAGAAATTTAAGACTCTCTGCCTTTGTGTAGAAACAACATTAGGCTACCAGCCGGCAAAACACTATTTGACATAACACTATAAGTAGAAACCTATATTATGCGTGACAAAACACTAGTAAATTTAATCTCCATGCTTGCTACCAGCCGGCAAGTCAGGAAACTTCAGTAACCATGAGAATTCCATCTTTTGTCTTCTCATTTACATGACTCCTATTTGACTCTTTTCTAATGGCTTTAACCATGCAACCTCCTTATTTCACTCCCGTGCTTAAAATTCGAAAACAAGTGTTCATTGCTCTCTCAGTTACACATCTTCAGCAATTACCTCTCCATCGGTTGCATCATTGCTCATTTCTAATCCTGGGGTTGGACGGGTCAATTTGTTCGCTGTGGGATACATGCATGTATCATGGAAATTGGAACAGCCATCAGACTGTAGGGGTGGTAAACTGATCTTTTGTCCATTTTTTTTTGAGGGGGTGGGGGGATTTTATATCCGCATTCATTTTCTTATACATTGATGGTCTTCATTGTTGTCCTCCTACCTCCACCTTCTCTCACCCTCTTTCCTCTCCCTGCACCACTTCATCAAATTTGACTCAATAGAATGGCATATAGAACGAAAAGCTGAATCCTGAAGAAATGCTTTTACTCTATATATTTGTAGAGAATATGTTCACAACTTAAACAATATTAAAAAAAATATTGACTGTTGAAACAAACTGCAGAACATAATGTATAACCTACTATGATGCCAGATTGCTGCTTTCTTGATTTCACAACAAGATACAAATCCAGTGCCAGAGCAACACGAACAGAACAAACTGATCACAAAGCAATCAACGGAAGTACATTTGAGTCATAATGCAACAGGGTCATCTGATCAATTTATTCAATGTAAAAAAGTCCAACGATTGTGCAAATTGTCCGTTGAACCATACATCGATAACAAGCCATGATGAACCTATATCTCGAGGACTAGCGCAAATTCAGCTAACAATGCTACAAGATTCATCCAGGAAACAAGCTTACAAGAATTGAGGACGGATAGCTTCTTTAGAATATACTCGCAATTGCATATCAAGTATAGAGACACTGAGGAAAATTTTGATGTGAACAGTAAGAAAAATGTAAACAACTGACTTCCTCTTTTTCCATTTTCAGCTTGCCAATAATAATAATAATAATAATAATAATATTGTCATTGTGCAGAAACAACATTAGGCATGATACTCAGCATCACACTACAGTCTCAATACAGTTCAGCATGCATTCACCTTGAAACTAAATACTCTTTTAAGCGTTTGGAGAAAACTTACCTTCCAGAGGAATCTCATCTCCTGTCACTGTGTCATCACTTTTCACCCATTGCTAAGAATTTAGAAACCACCAGCAAAACTTAGATGATCAATGTAACGATACCAAGCTTAAAAGCGTTTGGAGAAATCTTAATCTTATCAGACCCAGGCCTTTTACACCATATTCCATGAGTTCAAAGACTTTTATCCAAAAAGAAAAATAAAAGTCAATAATCGACTTACAAGAGCTTCTCAAATCAACCGCAGTTAATTGATGAACCACCTTCTGTGACCAATTCATTGACTGCCGTGTTTGAAGCCTCTCAGCCAACATCCTACAACCTCTCTATATTCTATAATGCCATACACAGAGGCTATAGAAATTACAATCAGCTAGAAAGTCATCAACTTATCAGTTAAGATAAAATGAACAAGCACTCAGACAGATTACACCCTTGAATACATTGAGAGTGTCATCGAGTAAATTATCTCTATAGCAAATGAGAAGCTAATCATGTAGTACCCAGAATATTACCATCATTGAGTCACCCTCCACCATCTATTATAACTGATGCACATACATGCAATGCTCAACTGACTTAAATTGATGAGACTGCATGTCTATAGAAGATTCTACATCAGGAATAGGCTCTTGAGGTAAGGGAAAGTACAACAACAACAAAGCCTTTCCCAAACATTTGGGGTTGGCTACATGAACCCTATTCTTCCATTACATTCTATTATGGATCATCTCATTCGTTAAATTAATCATTATCATATCCTTCTTAATTGATCCGACCAAGTCCTTTTAGGTCTATATCTACTTCATTTTGTCCCATTTACTATAATACTATCAATTTTCCTAATCGGTTGCTACCGTTGTACAAGACCAAACCATCCTCTATTCTCATTTTATCCTCAATAGGGCAACCTCTAATTTACTATAGATGCACTCATTTCTTATCCCATCTTTTGCGTATACCTATAAGACCATCGTAACATTCACATTTATGGTACCAATGTTTTAGAAAGTGCTAGGCGTTTCGAGGGCAGGACCTAGCCTAAGCCCACCGGATGTTAAGCGGCACATAAATATTTTAACATCGAGAGATGAATGATCGATTTTCAAAGATTCAAATCATATCCTTTACTTGAGATAGACTTGAACATAGAGTTTTGATCTCAGATACATTTTAACTGGCTAACCCTCTTCAATCATTACTTTGCTTAGCGAGCAATACACCTCTTTCTAACATTTTATAGTCCGCAAGCATCCCGTTCTCCCCTAGACGCTCCCAAGACTTAGATAGGTGGCTTAGGTACCGCTTAGGTTTAAGCGGCCGTCTAGGCGAATGCCTAGACGGTTTTTTAAAACAATGTATGCTACAATCATTTTTAGCACATGTTTTTTAATTGCCCAACATTCTGATCTATAAAGCATTGTTGGTCTTATAACCGTCCCATAGAGTTTTTCCTTTAGTCACATAGGTATTTTATGATCACATAAGATTCTTGAAGCACACATTCATCATAACCATCCTAATTTGATTTGATGAACAACATCATCCTCAATCTCACCATCAGGACGAATGATTAAATCCTAAATAACGAAAGTGATTACTTTTAGGTGCTTCTCGGCCATCAATATGCACTATAGTTTCTTTATGTTTTTAAAATTAGTAAAAAAGCATTCCATGTATTCTTTTTGCTCTACTAATTCTAAAACCTTTAATTCGAGCTTGTCTCCACCTTTCTACTTTAGATCATAATTAGCGATTCCTGGACCCCCTCGGTATCGAGCAGGTTCATGCGAACCGATTCCCATATATTTTGAACCGATTCCCTCCAGATACAATTGGTTCCCCAAAATTAGCGTCAGCTTACTAAGTATGAGGGATCAAAGTTGATTTACAAGTTTGTTTTCATGCATGCTTGGATTTTTATATGTTTTGATAATATTATTGAAGGTATTCTTTCGAGAAGTGGAAGTTATCCAAAGTAAATAACTAATTCTAGATCATTATTTCTTTAATTGATGTTGCTAAGAAGATTTTGTCTCGGCCTATTGGTAGCTCTTCAGTTGAGAGAAATTGGAGTACTTATCCTACATACATAGTGTGAAAAGAAATAGATTGAGCGATTGAAAGGATAAGTTAGTATTCATCCATTCAAACATTAGCCTCCGTCACGATTTTGTGAGAATTACAAAGTTGGACTATATAAAGGATGGGATATGGATCCCAATAATGATAACTTAGAGGACTCTTCAAGTAAGTTGGAGGATCTTAGATGGAATTGTTTGGACTCGGAATTAGAAAAAGATGAACTTGACATTAAGGGGAAGAGAGTTGCAAAATAGAAAAAAAATTATTAAGAGGCTGTCTAATATTTAATATTTTAAATTTTATGTGAAACTATAAAAATAAAGTATTGAAGTATTTTATATGAAAAATATTGAAATGCATAATTAGTTTTCTAGTTTCTAATTTTCTATTATATACTTTGAAATATGATAAGCGTATAAAAAAAATTACATCATATCCTATATCAAACTTGCGTATCGAAGCAAGCTACCCCCTGTCGAATCCAAAATTTCAAAGTCTCGAATTGCGTACCCGAATTCGTACAACGACCCGCTACGTACTGCGAACCATGTAACTATGCTTTAGATATTATGCCCTTTCTAGTCTCTTCGATTAAGACCATATCATCAGCCAATAACATACACCACAAAACTTCATCCTGAATATGTCTAATAAGTTGGTCTATAACTAATACAAAAAAATAAGAGATTAAGATTGACCCTTGACGTGAACCTATGGTGCTAGAAAACAGTTTAGTATCTCCTTCATTTTTGTTGGGAGAGACATCGGGCCCAATCTAGAGTTGATGGGCCTTAAGCGAAAATTAGGAATCAATTTTAACCCAAAACTATAGCTACTAGGTATTGACCTAAACTCCTATTTAAACTCATCACTCTTTCTTATATTATCCGATATGGGACTATACTCACATATTTAATCACCTCAACAATTTTTACTTACTCTAGTTATTACTCTATCATGTATCTTTAATTCACTACCTTATATCGATCGAATACAAGAAAGAACAGTACGAAAACAAAAGTATCTTCACTTTCCAAGTTGAGTTAAACTTTCACAGAATTACCCTAATAAAATCTCCAAATCTTAGTTGAAGAGACAACAACAACAAGATCAACACAACATTTTGAGCATTCACCAAGTCCATATATAAAACCCTAATCCAGCAATCTACTCAATGATAGCCCCTAGAGCGAGGAGAGCCGATGATAAGAAGCAGCAACATGCTCGAAACGACGTGGATCATAAAGGATTTCCTACTGACCAGATTGAACCACCCGAGATCGAGCTGGATGCGGGCGATGGCCAGCGAGCTCTTGAGAAAGAGGAGGAAGCAGAGGATACCTGCCACGTGGCGAAACCTTCGCTGGGGAGGAGAACCGAGCAAGCCCACGAGAAGGATGCAGGAGTAGAGGAGCATGGCGAAGTTGAAGGTCGGCAGATTCTTCCGCCTAAACTCCTCTTCTTCTTCTTCTTCGGCGTTCCCTTGCGGCGGCGGCGGCGGCGAGATCGGATTTGGCCATGGCGGCGGTGGCGGGAAATGGGGACTAGGGTTAGGGTTTGGAGAGGTGGGGGAACTCGCGAAATAACTAAATCTTGTTTATTTATTGGCTTTTATTAGAGATATTGGATCTTTGCCGGGTTGTACCCGGACCCTCTTGAAACTGTATTGTTACAGAGCCCGTATCATCAAGGGTTAATTGCATATTAGTCCCCAACATCATCCATAATTGCAAATTAGCCCCTCATATGTCAATACAGTTCTATTGAAATTTCGTCCCTATGTTTAGCTTTTCTGTTTATTTTCTCTAACCATGCTCGGGGTTAGCACCTAATCAAACATCAGCAATTACCTAAATATGCCATCTAGTATAGGGTTTAGAGGGAATATTACCATGGAAAGAGCTGTGAAATGGGTTTGGAGGTGTCATTGACCTGTTACAGTAGAACTTTTTGGGTTCATATTTCAGGATAAGCGGGTTGTGGGTTTAAACTCGCTAAGAGACGGGTTGGTGCGTTTAAATGAAGGTATAACTAGTAAGCCCTCTCCTTTTGTTAAACTAGGTTTTATGCACGTGCAATGCACGTTGTTAAATACCATGATTAAGTAGTTTTGATTTATTTCCTTACTAAAATTTGTTCCTCAATTCCACTTTGATAGTTTTTGCTCACTTATTCTAAACTTTAGCATTGTGATTATTATTATTATTATTATTATTATTTTTGTTATTTGTTGAATTAGCCACATCAATTTAAATTTTCATGTTGGTAATTGAATTGACATGAAACAAATATAATCCAAAGCCAATTTAAAATTTTATTTTATTTGGACCGACATGAAACCGAGCTTGACTTGAAAGTATGGTGTTGCAAAAGCAAAACGCTTGAAAAATAGTGTTATAAAAGAAAAAGACGAATAATTAAAGCCAATAAGCCAAGATTATTGATTAAAATGGTTTAAAACAAAACTAAAGAGAATATGAAGTTTATTCCTAATCATTGATAGACTTTTAAAAATCATAAACTAAAGATTAATGCTAACTCATTCATGAAAATCTCTTCTAAAGATTCCTAATTTTACTCAAAAAATAAACTATTCTATAAAATATTGAAAACATTTATGTCTTTTATTCCTTGTTTCTTTTTTATTGAGTAGATATCAATCATTCTCCACCTTTATTTTTTCTTAAGCAATTCTAGAGTAGTGTATTCATCATCTACATCGATTGTGACATTAAGTTTGGAGCTTGATTTCTTGTGTGTTATCTTTCCCTGAGCTAGCTCGTTCATCTGTCTTCGTCTTACATCTCAAAGAAGTTGAATGTATTTTTGATGTTCAACACTAAACTTGATATATGGACTTTGGTTATTTTTCTATTTCAATGAGAATAAATGTTAATTTCATATATATAAATTTTTGTGTTTCTAATTTATTACTTAAATAATGTTAGGAGTTACCTCTTTTTTCTTTACATGAATTTGTTGTGCATCCAATAAGACTTTACTACATCAAATAATGTTACATTTTGCTCTGTTAGTTATCATTTTTCAGTGAGGATCGAACTAAATAAGCTGTATTTTTCATTATCAAATTACCTTAGATTTAAATGTTAATATTTAATTTTGGTATGTTTATTTCATGATGAATGGATATTACTTAACCTAATGCTAGCGTCATGGGGATTACGTGGTATTTATCATTTGGGCACTCTTATCAACATCTCTATCCACATTCTTGTTGTAGCCTTTGCAAGTGTAGAACCAAAGCTCAACTCTATTGTAAATGGTAGTTGTTTTGTATTATAGGTGCAATAGCATGTCTATATATTGGTAAACTATTTTTAGGTTTAATTATGTGAATTTTAGAGTAGGTCTTGTAAGATCATATCCCTTCGAATGTTATAATGATAGCATATATCAATAATTTAATTTTTGTATTTGTAAGAGCCTTAATGGAGATGCATTTGTCTTGGCACTTGTTCGAATGAGCCCAACATATTTTCTTTAAAATGTAATATATACTTTTTTATTGTTATATGGATGTTTGTTTGGTTTACTTACCATTCTCTTATTTTTCAATAAGTTGTATCTTTGGATTGATATAAATTGTTGACACAATTTACGATGACATGCATATCTCCTTATAAATTTGAGACAGGATGTAAGGTGAATTTTATGTTTAGTGGCCTTTAATAAGAATTTTAGTAATGAAATATGTTACCTTCATATTTAACTATCTTGAAATCGATAGTGCTATTACATGCTTATCTTTGAGTATGTCCGAGAGTGCTATTACATGCTTATCTTTGAGTATGTCTTAGAATTGATCATTTATTGGTAGCCATATCCCCAAATAAAGTTGCCGAGAGTCATGCCTACTTTATAGGAAAAAGGAAAAGGTCGATTTTAATTTTTTTTTTTTCATACTTATTTTAAATAAGCATCATGTGTATACCTTTTGTCCATTATAGTGATTTCCTCCTTATCGGCTTGTTATATTTTGCAACATAGTTGATCAATGGCTTCACTTTAGTTTCTATTACAAGATTATTTGTATGTAATTTTATATTAATTTTATGATCCCTTTAGTATTTGAAGAATAAAGTATGAAAATTTATTGAGCCTACTATGATTTATGCGTGCTCCATGACAAAATCTCAATAGAATTTTTAGCGGCAAACCCTCACTGAGTGCCATTTTCCTCTAGCAAGTGCCCCCTTACTCTTGTCACCATCACTCAACACTCCTTATTTAAGAAATCAGTTGTGGATGCCACACTACTCTTTCTCAATTTGCTTTTATTCTCACTATAATACCATCATCATCATCACCAACATCAACATCATCAACTCTACAAGTAGGCAAACCTAATGTTTGTGTCACTCTATCCTCAATACTACCATGTCACATAACCATTGACCACCCCTGGATGAAACCGACGACGAAATCCGAGAAATCCATGTTCTGAACTCCCCTCAGGCCTCCTCCTTCGTCCGTGGCCACAGCCCATCCTCCACCCTGTCCATCAGCAGCAACAACAGCGACGCGGATAACTTCTCATCAGTAAGCAGAGAATTCAATGCACTGGTTGTTGCTGGCTCCGCCATGGAGCCCATCATCGACCCAAACCTGGGCAGGATTAGGGAGGAGGAGGAGATGATGATGGAGGAGACGAATCCGCTGGCGATTGTGCCAGACAGAAACCCGATACCGTCGCCTCAGAGGGAGACAGGTGGTTCTAGTAATAATAGGAGTAGTGTTGTAGAGGAGGGCGTTTCTGTGCATAGAGTGAAGAAGGAGGAGGTTGAGGCAAAGATTGTTGCTTGGCAGACTGCAGAGATTGCCAAGATAATAATAAGTTTAAGAGAGAGGATGTAGTTGTTAATGGATTGGAGAGTGAGAAAGTTGACAAGTCAAATGCCTGGCTCAAGAAAGTAGAGGTATGCCCATTTGATTAGTTCAATTTTAGGAGAGAATAGTGAAGTTATTAATGTAGATTCAAATTACATCCATGATCAATTATATGGGACACCACGGACGCAAAATCGCAAAATCCTGGCTCCGCCACAACATTTAAGATATAATCACGAAACTATCATGTAGTTTTTGATAGCATATGATATTTTTCTGCTAATTTAAAAATTTGCGATATTTTTGTGTTCATAATTCGTTCTTTGGTAGTTTGTGAAAGTTAATCTACAATTTAATCCAAGAATTTGTATTCATGGACTTCTCCTGTATCTGTTTCATAGAGGAAGTTGGAGGAGAAGAGGACGAGGGCGGCAGAAAAGATGCAACTGAATGGCGTGGCGAAAGCACGACGAAGGCAGAGGAGAAGAGGGCATCGGCGGAGGCAAAGAGGGGGATGAAGGTGGCCAAGGTGATGGAGCTTGCCAAGCTTTTGAGAGCTGTGGGCAGAGCTCCATACAAGAGGTCTTTCTTCTTCTAGTTAATTTTACTAATTATGATTAAAACTCAATTTGGGGTTTTATGTTTTCGTGTGGCTTTGTACAAAAATGATGGGAGATATTAGTGGGAGATAGATGATGTTGCTAACTTTGTATGTTTGAGACTCAATTTTGTGATCAGTGATTTGTGTTTGATGTTCACTTCAAATGACAAACTAATGGGCTGCATAAAAGATTCCATTGGTAAACATTTAGATTATGTGGAGGATGGGGAGAAATGAAGCAAGGTTCGTGATCCCAAACACTTTTTGTTGTATCACTGTCACTCAGCCTATATGTGTTTCATTATTCTTTTTTTTTTGGGTGGTAGAATCATTATCCTTTTTCTAACGTGATATATGAACAATTGATTTATTTATTTTTTCCAATAAAAGAAATTTTAACTCTCAATATTAGGCAGAGAACATGCTTTCACAACTAAAACCATATGTTAGAAAAAGCGATTTTGAAACAAACTGCCGAACATAAGTCATAGCCTAATATGATGCCAGATAGGCATTTTCTTGTTTTTCCAACATCAGATAAGTCCAATACCAGAGCAAGACGACCACAACAAATTGGTTACAAGAGCAATTAGCGGAAGAAGTACATTTCAGTATTATTAAAGTACTAAAAAAAGTCCGATGATTGTGCAAATTGTCCATTGACCATACAGCGATAGCAAACCATGGACCTATATCGCGATGCTTTTCAATTACAAGTATTCCAGGATGGACAACTCCTTTAGAGCATACTCGCAATTGTGTATCAAGTATAGAGACACGCGAGGAAATTTTGATGCCAACAGTAAGAAACACAAACACAGAGAAAGACGACTTCCTCTTTCTGCCATTTTCAGCTTGCCAAACCAAAAAGAAAATTCAAGACTCTCTGCCATTGTGTAGAAACAACATTAGGCACGCTAATCACTCGAAACTTAATACTCTTTTAAGCGTGACATAACACTATATGTGTGACAATATCACCAAGACGACCTTCAGCACGCTTTATCTATCTGATACATTTTAACCATACAACCTCCTTATTTCACTCCCGTGCTTAAAATTCGAAAACAAGTGTTCATTGCTCTCTCAGTTACCCATCTTCAGCAATTACCTCTCCATCGGTTGCCTCATTGCTCATTTCTAATCCTAGGGTTGGACGGGTCAATTTGTTCATTGTGGGATACATGCATGAATCATGAAAATTGGAACAGCCATCAGAATTTAGGGGCGATAAACTGAGAGGTTTTTTTTAACGTCGTCATTCATTTTCTCATACATTGATGGTCTTCATTGTTGTCCTCCTAACCTCCACCTTCTCTCCCCCTCTTTCCTCTCCCTGCACCACTTCATCCAATTGGACTCAATAGAATGGAATATAGAACGACAAGCTGAACCCTGAAGAAATGCTTTCACTCTATATATTTGTAGAGAATATGTTCACAACTGAAACCATATTAAAAAAATATTGACTGTTGAAACAAACTGCGGAAGAAAATGTATAACCTACTATGATGCCAGATTGGTGTTTTCTCAACAAGATATAAATCCAGTACCAGAGCAACTCGAACAGAACAAACTGGTCACAAAGCAATCAGCGAGTACATTTGACTCATAATGCAACAGGATCATCTGATCAATTTATTCAATGTAAAAAGTCCAACGATTGTGCAAATTATGCGTTGACCATACATCGATAACAAGCCATGATGAACCTATATCTCAAGGGCTAGCGCAAATTCAGCTAACAATGCTACATGATTCATCCAGGAACCAAGACTACAAGAATTGAGGATGGACAGCTTCCTTAGAATATACTCGCAATTGCATATCAAGTATAGAGACACTGAGGAAAATTTTGATGTGAACAGCAAGTAAACAAATGACTTCCTTTTTTTTTTTTTTTCAGTTTTAGCTTGCCCCCAAAAAAGAGTCATTGTGCAGAAACAACATTAGGCATGATTCTCAGCAGCACACTACAGTCTCAATACAGTTCAGCAAGCATTCACCTTGAAACTAAATACTCTTTTAAGCGTTTCTATTGATGATTGCACTCTTGAATTCTGTAAATTACAACCTCATGGGACTGAGTTTTGCATTCCCACTACTTGAATTTTGTACAAAACTTACCTTCCAGAGGAATCTCATCTCCTGTCATAGTGCCATCACTTTTCACCCATTGCAAAGAATTTAGAAAACACCATCAAAACTGAGATGACCAACATAGTGATACTAAGCTTAAAAATGTTTGGAGAAACCTTAATCTTTCATACCCAGGTTTTTTACACCAAATTCTATGAGTCCAAAGACTTTTTATCACAACAGAAGTCACAGAGACTTATTACAATCAGCTAGAAAGTCACCAACTATCTATTATAACGGATGCACATGCATGCAATGCGCGCAACTGACTTAAATTGAAGAGACAACAACAACACATACCCTAATCCAGCAATCTACTCAATGATAGCCCCTATAGCGAGGATAGACCCGGCGATTAAAAGCAGCAACAGGCTCGACGTGATGTGAATCATATAGGATTTCCTGCTGACCAGAATAAACCACCCGAGATCGAGTTGGATGCGGGCGATGGTGAGCGAGCTCTTGAGAAACAGGAGGAAGCTGAGGATAGCTGCCACGTGGCGAAACCTTCGCTGGGGGGGAGAACCGAACAAGCCCACGAGAAGGATGCACGAGTGGAGGAGCATGGCGAAGTTGAAGGTCGGCAGATTCTTCCGCCTAAACTCTTCTCCTTCTTCTTCTTCACGGCGTTCCCTTGCGGATTTGGCCATGTCGGCGGTGGCGGGAAATTGGGGATTAGGGTTAGGGTTTGGAGAGGGGGATTAGGGAACTCTCGCGAAATAACTAAAGCTTGTCTATCTATTGGCTTTTATTAGAGATGTTGGATCTTCGCCGGGTTGTACCCGCACCCTCTTTGCAACTGTATCCTTACAGGGCCCACATCAATAATTGCCCCCGAGAAAAGATTCTATCATAACATCTCTATAAAAAGGGATGATTTATATCATTCATGGGTGGTTAGAGGGCTAGTTTGGTAATTATAACTCTACTATTAATAGTGTAGATCACGTCACCTATGGGTGGTTCGATATAATCCCTAACGTTTTTATGCGATCGAGGCCCGGTATGAGTTGAGGTCCATCTTTTCAAGTTTTAAAAGGGTTAGTTTTACAAAACCCCTTACTTTGGGGTCGTGTATAACTCCCCGAACTTTGGGTTATCTTTAACATAACTCTTCAACATTATCTCACAAAATTCCTAGAACTTTGAACTTCTCTCCGACTTATAATTTGCAAATAAGTAAGGTTTCCTTGAGAAAAGTATACCCCAAAGATAAATTCTACCGGTCTATGTGAAAATTGCAGTTTTCGATATTTAGTTGAGGTTTTTGAAAAATCTTAAAGTTAAAGGAGATTTACTTATAAACCCTAAATTAAAATTAAGGAGGGTTTCTGATATTTTGAAAATAATGGGGTTATCATATAATCTTCCAATGTTAGGAGGCGTTTTGTTCCGATGATTCCCGCCATCTCCAAACCCAACGCCCGCTCCTCGTCCGCCTCCTCAAATCCCTAGCCAACACCGGCGACCCATCTCCGACCATCTCCGCCGCCACCCAAATCCATGCCCACGTCATCAATCCGGCCACGACCCCAACCCTTCGTCTCCACCGCTCTCTTCGCTCTCTACGCTGCCGGCGGCTCTCTCGCCTCCGCCCGCAACCTGTTCGATGAAATTCCTCAACTAAATCTCGTCTCAATCACCGCCATGGCTCGTGCTTACTCCACCTCCAACCAACCCTCTGAATCTCTCCGCCTCATTCAGTCTGCAATATCCTCTGGGTTCGCCCTCGATTCAGTCGCTCTCGCCATCACATTCTCCGCCTGCCGCAAGCTTGGGAGATTGAGTACAGCTATGGAGGTTCATGGGTTTGTTATCAAAGGAGGATATGAGATTGACCCATTTGTAAGTACTGAACTGATTGGAGTTTATGGGGATAATGGTGAATTATCGCTTGCCCGTAAGCTGTTCGATGAAATTCCTGTTAGAAATGTTGTTGTTAGGAACACGATTGTTCAGCAGTACATTAAACATGGGTTTCTTGAAAAGCGGAGGAATTGTTTGGACATATGATGGATAGGGATGTGGTTTCGTGGAATACCATGATTTCAGGGTTTTGTCGAGCTGGGTTGTATACAAAGGCCGTAGCTTTGTTTCATGAGATGAATTTATCGAAAATGAGGCCTAGTGAGGTTACGATGTATAGTTCTTTCAGCTTGTTCTGAGTTGGGTGCTTTGGATCACGGGCATATGGGTCCATGTGTATATTGATAGGAATGACATGAATTTGAATGGGAATTTAGATCATTGCCTTGTTGACATGTACTCTAAGTGTGGGAGCATTGAGAAAGCTCTCCAAGTATTCAAGAAGATCCTGTTAAGGACAGATATGTACTCGTGGACCTCAATCATATGTGGACTTGCGATGCATGTGCTAATGATGCACTTGAAAAGTTTTCACAAATGCAAGAAATGGGTATTAGATCGATGAAGTTACCTTGGTTGGAGTCCTTAGTGCTTGTGCTCATGGTGGTCTATTTGATCAAGGGTACCATTATTTTCGCTCTATGAAAGATTTATATGGCATTTCACCAAAAATCGAACACTATGGATGTATGGTTGATCTTCTAGGTCGGGTGGGTCTTTTAAAAGAGGCATGCTTGCTTATTAAAGAGATGCCTATGAAGCCAAATGCCGTGGTTTGGGGATCGTTATTAAATGCGTGCAAGGTTCATAATAATTCAACAGTTGGTGAGATTGCGGCTGCCAAATTGGTGGAGTTGAATCCAAGGGATCATTGGGCTAGGGTTATGATGTCCAATTTGTATGCTGATGATTGCAACTGGAGCGGTGTGATCAGAATGAGGAAGGAGATGAGAGGGGTAGGATTGAAGAAGACACCTGGTTGTAGTTCGATTGAAGTGAATGGTGAGGTTCATGAGTTTGTCGCAGGGGGTACCCTGCATCCAAAAGATGCTAATATACGAAATATGTTAGGGATTTTTGAAATGCATGTCTTCCGAGTAGGAAGTCATTCAGTATGAAGTACTAATGATGACTCTCAAATGATCAGACTGCAGTTGCATGATGGAGCTAAGTTTGTGATTAAAAAATTGAGAAAGGAATCAGCTGATGGAAGCTAATGATGTGGAATTCAAACTATCAAGAATTATGGAAGCTAATAATGCAGAATTGATCAAACTACGATGATTGTGAGAATGCTCAGAGAAAGGAGCATATTGCTAGAAGGAGATTCACTATCGGCATTCTCTTGGATGAATTGCATTGTCGAAGTGTTATGAACTCAATTTCAGGCAAATTGGTAAAAAGAGCAATATGCCTGCTGATTTTGGGAAGCAAGGAAATGCAGTCTTCTTTTGCTGGTGAGAATCTTAAGTAGGATTTCAAAGAGCTGCTTACAGCAGGCTAAGAGGCAAGGCGTCTTTTGTACATCAAATACTGTTGGTATGCTTCCAATTTGATCCTTAGAAATTCTTTATTCTTTCTTTCATTATTTCAATGAAATGTTACAACTATTTCTCCCACCAAATCACTATAAATAACAAAATCATGAAGAAAGAAGCCAAACCTACACGACTCACAACCCGCAACAATCAAGTTCATCTTTTGACTGAGTGATGGAGCTGGCCGGGGGAGGTTCCCAAGGAAGTATTTGGTAGTGATGTGCGTAAAAAGGTGGAGCGATGCAGAAGGATGCAGAGCGCTCGTGCGCGCGCGTGCAATGTACAATACAAGACAAGTGAAGTTAATGTAGAGAAGAGGAAGAAGATGGATAGAATACTAGGATACAATCTCTCAGTTTTTTCTCTTTGATAGACCTCATTCATGAATTTTTTTTCCCGCTCTATGATTTATTTTACGTCTTCAGATTAGAGACAAGGAGGGGTTTTGGTAAATCGTTGTAGAGTAATGGTTTGGTATGTGACACAGAGGTACATTGATCACAATTAGTTTTCAGAATACAGTTTGCTCAAGAACAAAATTGGTCTTTTTAGAATGGGTGATTCCTATGATAGGAGAGAAAATTCATCAATATGTATATTTTTTAAGGCAATTCTTGAATTTGTGACAGATATCACAAATTGCAAATTCAACTTTCAAAAACCGAGAGGAATGGGAAAGATGGAAACAACGGTGTCTGTAGGTGTTCACGCGGGAATAGGGGCTCACGTGTGTGCGGGCGATGGGATTTAAGAATTAATTAGGGAAGTGGTTAATTAGGGAGAGGTGGGGGATTGACTTGTATTGGGTTCAGATTGACTATACTGTAATTTCCACAATTCTATTAGAATAATTATCAAATTTAGAAGAAAAAATTATTAGAATGACATCCAACTTATTATTGATAACTTCTCATCAATTACCCATTTGCCCCACTACCCATCAACTTATTCAATATCATTAATTCTTCACTAATTATCCATCTTAATAACTATGCACTTTGTCACTCTTCTATCTATTCTATCTAATAAGAGAACAGCAAAATTTTCCAATTAAAGATCAACAATTATGTAAAAGATCAACAAATATGTCTACGTACACCGTACATACACTACACTATCGTAGTTTCAATAAAAGAAAGATGAAACTTTCAGGTTCTGAATATTGTCAAGCCCTGATTTATTAATTTTCAGAAAACAATCAAAGTATTTATAACTGATCAACTGTATAAATTAGCTCCTAAGTATTTATAACTGGATATAATTAGTTTTATGCTAATGTTATTTAATGCGAAAGGCAATTACTTCCCTTATATTTCTAGTATGAGCCTCTGATCATAAAACTGAAGTGACATAAAAAAATTGCATTTATTTTCTTTGTATTCCAGCTTAGTTAGTTTCTAAAGTGTTTTTTCCCCAGAAAACATATTAAGAACCTGTTCATATGACACAGAAGTTTAGTCATTTTGTTCTTACCAAATTGACCAGTATTCTAAACTTTCCACTATTTCATGCTGGGGGTACTCTATAGTTCTTTTTTTTTTAATTTGGAATTCCAAAATTATAGTTTATATTGAAGATAATATTTTGGTGTTATCCTTAATATTGCAAATTCTATTTTGGTTGCTGCTATCATCTTGTGGTTAGAACATAAAACTTTTAACACTAAGTCTCGATATAACTTTAAAGTTTTGGTGCAATGAAAGAGTTGCTGAACACGGTTTTGGAGTAATCCACGTTGAAATCTGAACGACCACGCATCTAAGGGGGGCAAAAAGCTAAACACATAATAAAGAAGAAAGTTTTTCCAAGGTAAGACTTGAACCAAAAAAACCAAGAGATTTTTTTTAGCAAGAGTATGACATTAATGTTATCAGAAGCAGCCAAGACAAAATCAGAAAAGTCTTCATACTTCTTTTCTTCCTGAGGAATTTTAGCATCAGATTCCTGCAAGTTAAGACATTCAACATTTCTTCAGGGAGAATATTCCATGACAAAATCCAAGCAAATATAAGAATATCAACATCAAATTTATCAAAAAAAAAAATCAAAATCAAAATCCCAGTAGAAAGCTGAGCAAATACAACAGATTAGTAATCCTCACTGAAATTTCATCATCAAATTTGCAAGGCAAGGCAATAATTACACACAACAACACACTTTTAATACAAGAAGCACATAATTTATCTTTCGCCAGAAATCAAGCAAAGCTCATCGGATTTCATCACCAAACGCAGAAAACTGACGGATCACAGCAGCACTCATCGACAAGGAAGCAACAGCAGAGCGCAGCAAGACTGCAAGCAAAAACATACCCAAAAAAAAAATCAGTTTAAGTGGAAAAAATGATAATTGAATTAAATGTTATTAGATAATAAGAAAAATATTAAACATACCATCCTTCAAGGAAACCAGTATCTCTCCTTGGAGGTGGAGCTGCTACATACTGAGGATACTGAGGTGGTGCCATCACCGGTGGTCCTTGGTAGTAACCTTAAGATTCAGCAAAAATAATAAAAATATGTACAAAAATTTACAAAAGGAAAGGGTAAATTTCACAAAACTCTCCTAAACTTTGAAAATTAGGGTGTGTTTGGCTATTTTGTAAAATTGGTAGGAACAACAAATTTTGTGTTGTTTCTTGTTTGTTAAATTTTTGGTACAGAAGCCTGTGCATTTTTAAGCGAAATAATTATTAAAGCTAGTTTTCATTTGGACCGAATTTGGTCCAATGAAAACAGATTATCTAAGCTGGTAGGGCCCAGATCTGGATCTGTTTTGTCGTCTAACTTGGGATTTTGTGCAATTTGCTTAAACTAACTTAGAAATCTTCTAAAATTTGAAGTTTCACAAAATCCCCAAATTCTTGAAAAGTTCCACAAATCGAAATAACATTTTTTTAAAAATAACCTACCCTCTCAGTAAAACTATAAAAGAGCTCTCACTATTTTTTTTTCATCCAATTTTCTTATAACCCTCTTTCACGAAAACCATAGAACTGAAGTTGCTCCAATTTTCGACAGTTCATGACGGTTTTGTGAAACCATAAAGTTAAGGGGGTTTTTGTGAAATTTATCAAAAACAAAATTGAAATTAATATAAACTTACCTTGAGCAGGGTAAGGGTAGGCGTACTTAGGAGCACTCATCTTAGAACCAACAAAGGCTTGTCTTGGAGTTGAACCAGAGAGACGAGAAAATAACACAAGATTAAAGTTAAGATTAATACAATTGAATAAATTGAAGTAGTAATAATATAGATGAAGATATATGGTTATATATAGAGCAGCAAGAGAGGAGAATAATTGAACGCGGAAATGAACCGAGTAAGAAAAGAGGAAAGAATGGATGAGAGACCAACTTTGACAACAGTGCACGCTTTGGACCTTTGTAGCCTCTAGTAGCCTCCTCGTGGGGAATTTATTCAAAGTGATTTTTTTATTTTTAATGAGTGCTGGCTAAGAAAGTAAATATGCTTATCATATAATATGATTTGATTGCTTGTGGGGTTAATAATTCTTTTATGGTAAAGAATATGCCACATAATCGAAGCTTCGGGAGTATTCAGAAGTACCTATCACTGAAATACTCTTGTTACGAACAAATATGTAACAGTCTTTTCTTTTTAAAATAAAAGGAAGAGATTAATAAATTATTCAATATGAGTAGTTTATCCAACCGAAGGAATTTCAGAGAATTATTACTAGGAGTGAGCACTTTTTTTTTTTTTAGAAAAGATAGGGGACAAACATATCCCCTATTGTTCCATTAATAAGAATTTAACGAAACATTCTAAAAGTCATCAAGAGTTTGGTAAAGCATACAATAACACAACACAAAATATGATAAGAGAGCGCAAGAGCTTTCAACAAAAAGAGAAGATTGTTAGAGTTTTTATAAAAAGTTTTCCAAAAATCGGCCTAAGTTTCAAACTACATATACATTATAGTATGTATTTTAATAACAAAAATATATTATAGCTCATGGTAAAAATTTTTAAGAACAAATCATAAGTTAGGGTTCGAGGCTTGCCCTCAACTCTTTTATCTAATAATTCTCCATAAGTTTACTATCGGACCAGGAAAGGGACTCGGACTTGGACTGGACGGGAAAGGGACTTCGGACTTGGACTCGGACGGGAAAGGGACATGGGCTCGAGAGCTAGTGATCCTCCATGTTGATGTCGAGCTCCAGTCCCTACTCACCGAAGTCACACCATCACTATCTCTCCTCTGCATGTGTGTGAAGAATCTGTTGTGCAGCTCCTTATCCTCTCTTGAAAGAAGAGATGGCTAATGAATACTATTAGCATGCTCGATGATATATAAAAGATAAGGTCGTCTAGTAAATCTGTTGTGCCGCTCCTTATCCTCTGAGAAGAAGAGATGGCTAATGAATACTATTAGCATGCTCTGATGATATATAAAAAGATAAGGTCGTCTAGTATTATTAAATATTCTATTGTTACGTTCCCTCCAAATCCCCCAAATAATTTCGGCCCCTCCCAAATCCCAAACTATCATCATATCATTTTTGATATTCCGCTCTCTCCATTTCCGCAATATCTGATGGATGGAAGATGGAGGTGTATGAACCCTAAAGAGAATTTAAAAAAATTCCAAATTTTGATTGAGTACGAGCATCCGAAGTAGAGGTGATTGATTGTCTCCGCTTCGCAATTGCACAGTATGCATATGCTCGGTCCTTGTCACTTGCGTTTTAAAAGTAGTGAACACTGACCAGTGTAAAATTGAATAAACTGACAAAACCAATAGAATTTCCACTGTTCGGTTCAATTTAATTTTGGGATATTTCAACCTGAACCAAACCGTTGATCACTCTCAATATAATTCTCTAAAATGTAAGTTCTTTCTCTTTCAATTGGTCTGCAATCCCAAAGATTGAAATGTTAGTTCTTACACAGTTTTTTTTTCTCCAGAAAAAACCAGAGCCTAAAATGTATTGATAGAATATCTAATATTTATGGAGATGAGAGTACATGGGGATGGAGGGATAAGAATAAACTAGAAATTTGCATATGATCTTCTAGCTTTATGGAGTGATAGTTAACCAAACCATAACTCTATGAGACGTGATGTGCTCTTCTTGATATTTTCTTTAGCCTAGCTCTTTCAGTTAAAAGTTCTTAGTTGTTGACAGGACAAATTTGGTCTTTCAATTAGATGGTTAAGAGGACGAGTTATGAAGAGTGTTTTCTTGGTTTAAAAAGTTCATTTACTTAAATGGGAGTTCGTTAGCAAGTTTTATGAAATTTAGCTTTTTTCCCCTAAACTCGGTGAATTTCATTTATTCTACACCAATTCAAATTTATGGTGTATGAAAAGTACCCACAATAGAAATTATTTTGATTTATATGCATCAATGTGAAGATCAATTAGGATCTTTCAGAAAGAACAATTTTTCTTCGGTGGTGATATCATGCGGACCCATTTCCATGGCTCTATGTACAACTCCACGTAGTCCATTGCATCAGCCATTATGTGAGCATCCGTGTAGGTTGTCAATTGGGTCAATTCAAATATTATTATTATTTTTACTTCTCATTTTCTTTCCTTTGTTTTTTTCCTTCTCATTTTAGTTTCACTAGTATAACACACGTGCATTGCACGTGGATGCGTTCATTTTATACTTTGAAATGAAAAGAAGCTAAGAAATTCACATTATCAGGGATAGGTTCTGCATAGCAAGATTTTGTTGAGCTACCAAGACACTTTAAATGTCCAACATCTAGAGATAATAGTTCATATCATCATGGAGTGAAGGAATATGTTTAGTTTGAAATTCAAGCAAAAAAAGCCAAAGTATGTTTCTATTGATAAACATATATATCATGCAATTGACCCCCTTAAGTACTTAAAATAAATGGATAAGATGCGAGTTTATCAGCTCCATCCTTAGTGCTAGCGAGTCTCGCAAAAAGAGCAATAACATGAATATCCCTTATAGGCTTGAAAAATTTATAATTGGGAATCACAAAAGTATTCTATAGAATAATATATATCATACCACTAAACACAATAATTAGGTACTCATCTTGGAGAAATTGTGGAACTCAGAGGATGAGGGTAGGGGTTATGGTAGGATCTTCGACAAAGTGGTCGCCTCGATACAATACATCCGATTATAGACTCTATGTTGTTGCTCGTAAATGATTTTATAAAATCCACCATGTAATGGCGCCACTATTGTGAAGGCCTAAACACTAAGATCTTATGCTATATGTGAATTTCATTATTTGATTTTTAAAAGGATGGGATAGAAGGAAAGATCAAGTAACTCGATTAGTTATAAAAGGAAGAAGAGGAGTGGTAAAGTAAAATAAGTAGAATAGACATAAACTTTGGGAATGTAAATGTGCATTCACTTGAGTTTAATGATGGTGCAGAGAGCAAAAGTTCTTCTAATAGGTCATTAATGAAACGGTTACAAATGCGAGGAGGTCATGGTAACTAATGTTCATTTTATTTTTCAGTTATGGGTGAATGATGACCTTCACTAATTATAAAAGGGATATCTTTGTTATATTTATAATGGGTGAAGGGTATTTTGGGGTAGGAAAGTTTTTCTACTACTCCCTCTTTTAAAGGGTAGATAGATTTATTATAATTTAGAATTTATGATTAGCAACTAGCTTTCACACCTAATCCATTTAAGAGGATAAAGTGTTTGGAATAATAGTAAACAAATACCACCTAATTCATTTATCCTCCTTGTCATAATCCAATTCTATTCATAGAGCTGATATTGACCCGCAAACCAAACCATTTAAATTATACCAAAGAATAATTTTTTTTTATTTTTCTTGCAGCCCATCCAGGAGTCCATGCGAGTGCGTGCGGAAAAACACAAAATATTTTAAGAGTCCATGCAAGTTTAAAATTTTTTAGGGAATTTATCATGCTGGGATTTAATTTCACGGAGATCGATTAGAATCTTTTTGACAAGGAGTCCAGATTTTGTTCGAGAAATTTAGCCACTTTGTGATTCCGTATAGGCCACGTGTCTCTGTCTGTAGCCCACTTCGCCCATCACATTGAAGAAAAAAAATTGCCCCACACACACATGACATGTAATTTGTAAGGGGTTTTTATTTCAAGGCCCATTTGTTTACTCCTCTTTACTACTAACCCAATTATCTTTTGTATGTATCCTCCAACCCAATTATCTTCTTATTTTTGCCTCTAAACCCAATCTACAAAATACAAGACATATACCACTTGTATTTATATAAAAGATGGTAAAATCCCTAAATACCTTTCTTCAACCCCCCTCTCTTTCTTTCATAATTTTATCGAATAATCAATCCCGAAGAGTTATTTCCTTCGTTTCGTTGCTTGTCTTTTTCGCTTGTTGCTGCCGTTGCTGCTGGTTGCTGCCCTGACGTTCTCTTCAGCGGTGAGCCGCCGCTATTGAGCTGTCTTTCTTTCATTTTGGTTCGGCCATTGCTGTTGGTTTCGCTTTCATTGCCGTTGCCGCTTCGAGCCGCTGCCTGACGTTGCCGCTGCCTTCGTTGCTGGTAATATTGCCGTCTATGTTTCTCCTCTCTCACTAGATTCACTTTAATTTTCTTGCAAGATTGAATCTTTCCAAGTTTTCGTAATTGATGTGATTTACATCCGGTTTCTTCCCATTTTGATTGATTTCCATATGGGTTTTATCCCATTCTCGTATTTTGAGAAAGGGAGTCTTTTTATGTTTGCCCAAAAATTATTGTATATGTTGCTTCAGCTCGACGGTTTTAGAGCACGATGATATTTGCTCCTCGCTTTGTTTCTTTGATAAAATACATGATGATTAGATTGTGCGGTATTGCATTTATTTGTTTAATTTTATTTTGATCTGAATATATAAGTTTTATATCAAGAATCCTTCTCTACTTGTTTAAATTTTTGCGATCGGTTAGTTCTCAATTATCTTGATTTAATCATCTTATTATTAATTTACTTTTATTTGATGTTAATTTTGATAACAAATGAGTTTTTCATATGTTTGTTGCTAACAATCTTAGGTTATCTCCCCGATCATCTACGCTATTTATGTGATTGTTTCTGTGGATCCTGATCAATATCGGAAGGAATATTTAGATCGCGTGATGTTTTTTGTCTAATTTTAATTAGTTCACATTGAGAAAATTTATTTGTAATAGATTTTCTCAAAATATTAAAGGTTGTGGATTGGCTATGATAACTGTGAAACTTCAATTAGTATAATACTCGACATTTTCATTCTCGCTTGGTATGCTATATTGATTCGATTCCGGCATATGCTCCATTTTCATTTTGGTTCATTCTTGGTTTTGATTCAATAAGGATATCATTAGTGGGGAGCCAATGTTGATCGCAATTAGTTAATTTTATGTTTATCATTGTTTATTTGTTCTGTGGAACCTTGTTCCCATGGTGAAATGTGTGAAATCTTTACTTGTGAAACTCTTGTAGTATCGTAATAGCATAAGATTAGTATTTGTAGTAACAAAATAGTATGAGATTAATATAGCAAGAGAGTATAGTTACCGCAAATAATATCTTGGAGAGGGAGAGATTTGCTTTTTGTTTTGAGGAGAAGAGAGGGACAATTGGTTATGTCTATGGGGTTGTCCTCCTCCAGTGCAAGTTTTTTATTAGTATTGGACACCTACATTGTATTCAAATCTCATTGTATTCATTATGAAATTTTAATCATCACTCTCAAGAAGTATATCCTCTACTTTTGATCTTAATATATCTTAATATTGATATGATACTAAAGTTGCTTATTTGGATATTCCCAATGTTCCAATGCAACCACTTCTAGTGGATTGTTTTGTTCAAGTATAGTGTTTCTCAAATTTTGCAATATTCTCGATTTTGCTCAATTTTGTGTATATATATGTGTGTAATATATTGTTCTCGGTTTGTTAGACCCAAGAAGTTGATAATCTAAAGGTTTTGTTAGTGCCATTTTGTTCTGGTGGAATTTTGTGTATTTTTGGAGCTTGTTTGTAAGTGTAGCGTGATTGACTGAAAATGTAGCGCCATATCCCGAAGTGTAGCATGATACTCGCGAAGTGTAGCATGATATCCTCGTAAATGTAGCGTGTTAGGCTGAAAGTGTAGTGTCATATCCCGAAGTGTAGCGTGATACTCGCGAAGTGTAGCGTGATATCCCGAAGTGTAGCGCCATATCCCGAAGTGTAGCGCGATACTTAGTAAGTGTAGCATGATATATCGAAAGTGTAGCCATATCCCGTAAGTGTAGCGCCATATCCCGAAGTGTAGCGTGATACTCGCGAAGTGTAGCGTGATATGCCGAAGTGTAGCGCCATATCCCGAAGTGTAGCGCGGATACTCGATGTGTAGCATGATATACCGAAGTGTAGCCATATCCCGTAAGTGTAGCGCCATACCCGAAGTGTAGTGTGACTAGCGTGTAGCGTGATATGCCGAAGTGTAGCGCCATATCCCGAAGTGTAGCGTGATACCGGTAAGTGTAGCGCCATATCCCGTAAGTGTAGCGCCATATCCCGAAGTGTAGCGTGATACCGCGAAGTGTAGCGATATGCCGAAGTGTAGCGATATGCCGAAGTGTAGCGTGATACTCAAGAAGTGTAGCGTGATATGCCGAAGTGTAGCGCCATATCCCGAAGTGTAGCGTGATACTCGCGAAGTGTAGCCATATCCCGTAAGTGTAGCCATATCCCGAAGTGTAGCGTGATACTCAGTAAGTGTAGCGTGATATGCTGAAAGTGTAGCGTGATATCCTCAAAGTGTAGCGTGATATCCTGAAAGTGTAGCGTGATACTCGCGAAGTGTAGCGTGATATCGAAAGTGTAGCCATATCCCGAAAGTGTAGCGTGATACCGCGAAGTGTAGCGTCATATCCCGTAAGTGTAGCGTCATATCCCGAAGTGTAGCGTGATATAATTTTCATGAATAAAATAAAAATTAATGTGAAATAATTAATGTGAAATAATTATAATAAATTTTATGAATTCATGAATAATAATGAAATTATAATAAATTTATGTGAAATAATTTAATGTGAAATAATAACATGAAATTATGTGAAATTGATGAGTGGTTGACTAAAATCAAGTTTAACTAAAATTTCATCAAATATAAAAATTTAACTATTTTTATGAGTTCATGATTACTAATGAGAATTTAATGTGAAATAATCATGTAAAATAATCATTGTCATGAAAAATAATTAATGTGAAATAATCATGTAAAATAATCAATGTGAAATAATTAATGTGAAATTCATTGTCATGAATTCTTATGAATAATCAATGTGAAATAATTAAGGTGGATGAGAGAGAGAGTTGATTGAGTAATGGAGAGAGCAAGAGGAAGGGGAGAGAGAGGACTGTCTCCCCTCCCAATCAATGCTAAGCGAGTGGAGGAGAGAGACGCTGAACAGTTCCGCTCTCCCTCCCATTTAATTTGGGTTTTATTTTTAAAGGCCCACTTAATTAGATAGAATTAATTAGATAATGAAAGGGTATATTTGGTATTTAAAGAAAATATTAGGGGCCCATGTATACAAGTGTTGTATTTTAGAAGTTGGGTTTATAGGCAAATACAAAAAGACAATTGGGTTAAAGGATACAAACAATAGTTAATGGACTTAGAGGTAAAGATGAGTAAACAAATATGACTAAAGATAAAACCCCAATTTGTAAATAAGTAAAAATTTTCTGAGAGATAAAAATTCAATGTTTAAGAGAGGGGATATATTGCCTATAAATACCAAGTGACAAAGTTTGAGATTTTTTTCTTTCAAAGACATTTTAGTTATTTTCAACTTACGGGCAGGGGGGGCATGTGAAATGAGGTCAAAGTTTAGAGAGGGTTTTGTGAAATTAACCCTTTTTTTAATTTACACATTTCTTGCTGTGCCATTTTCATTTTTATAGTCTTTCCCCCCATGATTATCAGTTAAGTAAATAAAAAATTACACACTTCCAAAATAACAAAAAGGATTACATTCTTTAATGTTAATTTTTTTTTCTTCAAGTTTTAGATAATTCCAGTTTAGTATTTAGATTTATACACCCGTTGAAGATATATAGAAAGCAAACACACCTAATCCGTTTATGTTGACGAAGTTGTTGGAATAATAAATAATACAACTAATCCATTTATCTTGTCTCATTTAACTTTATTCATAGAGCTGACATCGACTCGAAAACTAAACCGCTTGAACTACACCAAATATTTATTTATTTATATATTTATTTATCTTATAGTCTATCTTAGGAAAGTAAGCACATGTGTGAAGAAAAAGACATTGAATTGCTCTTGTTTAATTCTAAAAGAAAATTCACATTGTTTGTATCAAGCCAGGACGTTCAGTAATTCATGTGTGAACGTGGTCTCACGTTGAAGAGATTAAAACTTGTGATGGTCTTAAGTAAAACATTTTGAGGTAGATGACGACAAGCACAAATTAGATGCTTTGTTTTTGTATTTACATGTGGTAATTGGAGGGTGTCTAATTATTTCATTTTATCCCTCTATCTCAATTCTAATGGCTGAGATGTAGCTATGTAAGAATCTAAAATATTATCTTGAGAACCACTATTATCTTGAAAATCACTATTGTGAAAATGTTGGGATGCGGGTCACGCCGCGACGCTGAAGTTTATATCACCGAGAGAAGACTCCAGATTATATTCTCTGCTTCATGAAGGAAACAAGAATAGAAAGTAAAATATCCCAATAAAGTGAGATATCTACTCTTCCTCTCAACAAGATTTAGGGACTCAATTAAGGGAACCTACAAACAATAGCAAATTCACAAAGAAACAATAAAGACACGAGATTTACGTGGTTCAAGAAAATTGCCTACGCCCACGGGAGGGGGTGAGGGAAGATTTGACTATAAAGAACACCGACGACTTGTACAATCCATAAGCTCGTCCCAAAGAAAAACTTTGATTTTACCCAAGAGAAATTGACCTCTCTTGTAGAATCTCTCCAAGCTTTCTCTTGTTCTTTCTCTAGCCGCCGCTAAAAAATCCTAGCTTTTTCTCCCTTTTTCTTCACTTTTGTCCACACCACAAATCCTAGGTTTAATTCCCTATTCAAAGGGAATTAATTAAGAACTTTCCTTCAGTTTTCCCGATGTGGGACTAAAATAATAATAAAAAAAACTTCTTTTGTTTCTGTCGCGCGGGTGAAACCGCACAAAACACGTGGGTGGCCCCCTCGCGCGGGTGAAATTGCGTTCACGAACGTGGCCCCCACCCCACGTGTTCACAATTCTCCACCTCGTACATCATTTGATAAACCTCAAATTTTGGACGAACACCAGAGGAACACCGCGAATATTACTAGAGAGATCTCCATCAGCCAAACCAGGCCAATCCAAATAGCCACTATACCACTCCACGTTTCACGCATCTCTAACGATCAAGCTAGTCGTAGTTCTGTAATTGTTATCCATATAGTCTCCACCTCACCCCATCACCGTCCCGAAGGGCCATGCCCTCTTGGGCAGATCAACACGGGCTGATATGAAGCAAGTCCAAGCAATGCTTAAACTTGCTACCTGTGACCACCTTAGTTAACATGTCTGCGGGATTCTCATTCGTATGTACCTTCATGAGAGAAATATCGCCTTCCTCTATGACATCTCGCATCTAAATGATACCGACATCGATATGCTTGGTAACGAGCATGATGAACTTGATTCTTCGCCAAGTGAATTGCACTCGACCGCCGCACCACAAGTTCACGCTTCTCCCCGCCAATCCCCAAATCATCTAGAAGACCCCACAATCACAATGCTTCCTTCACTCCCTCGCCATGGCCATGTACTCGACCTCGTAGTAGAAAGTGTCACAGAGCCTCGTAACATTGATCGCCAACTAACCGAGCCCCATGTATCTGAATACATAACCGTGAGTCGATCGCCGCCTATCTAGATCGCCGCATAATCGAATCCACAAACCCATCAACTGACATGTTTCTCCACCAAAACACGTACTCAGATAACGTACCCTTTTACTCAATTCACTTCACAAATTTTCCAAGGCGCTCTGATTCGCCATGAATCTACCATGACCACACCGATCACCGCGGAATATCTCGGTGTGTACACACCATTGCGCATATTAAGCCGCTAACCGCACTAGCATAGGGAACACGCCCATATGCGCTTCTTCCGCTATAGTGGGAGATTGTTTACCGTAAAGTCTAAAGTGTGGAGCCAATGGAGTCACCACCGACTTAGCACTTTGCATCCCGAACCTCGCGATCACCCGCTCTATGTAGCCCTTCCGACTTAAGAACAATCATCGGTTCGCCCGCTCTTCTAATCTCCATACCGGTATTTTCCTAGCGGCCCATGTCCTTCATCTCGAACTCTTCACCAAGTTGAAATTTCACCTATCTATCTCCACCGCTCTTAGAAGCAATAAGCATGTCATCCACATACAAAAGAGATAGATATAATTATCTCCACGAAGCTCCGAATGTAAACGCAACAATCATAGTCGCCGAAAACCCATGCTTCAAAGATGAAGGAGTCAAATCGCTTGTACCATCGTTTCGGAGATTGCTTCAATCCATACAAGGACTTCTTCAAACGACACATATGATCCTCCTTATCTTCAACCTTGTAGCCCTCGGGTTGATGCATGTAGATCTCTTCATCCAAGTCTCCGCGGCAAGAAGGCCGCTTTTAACATCGAAGTTCCACCAAGATCGCCATGAGCAACAATACTCAATAGCACCCGAATAGAAGTGTGTTTCACCACCGAGAAAATATCTCATTGTAATCCACACCCTTGTTCTCTGAAAAGTCACTATCTTTTCATTGGTGAAATCATTCTACCTTGATGGGATTACAAATGAGTTTCAATAAAAATCACCTTTTATAAGGCTTTTACAATGAAAAATTGATAAAATTACAACTTTCCTCCTTAGAACAAACGCGATCCGCTTATCGGATCCTCGCTATGCGGATTTTTGCTCGTGTCGGGATGTATTCCGTGGACCACCGCCGATTCCTTTCCCAATTATTGATCGAACGAGATCCGATTCGATCTAGATCTAAAATCCCTCCTTTTTGCGTGGGAATTCTTAGATCGATCGATCCGAGATCTAAACGACACGAGATTAATTCGCCAAGGAATTAATCAATCGTAGTGAACAGATCGCCAAGCTTAACTTCTTTTTCTTCTGGATCAAGGCCAAGCTTGATCCAAAGGATGGTTTGTTGTTGTAGATCCGATCTCAAAACTTTGGATCTTGAATCGCAAATCTCCCCGTGCAAGTCTAGATCTTGATCTCCTCTCCCTTGGAAATTTCTAACCCTAGGCACACACAAGAGTTCGGGCGCTATCCCTCGTTTTATCTCGCCCCCTCTGAAAATGAAACCCTAGCCGCCACTTTTATGTGGACAGCCGATGCGCGGGCGAACCGCAAAGCCCATTCGCCTTGGTGTTCTGCCGTGCCGAGACACCTCTGAGTGTCTCGGTGGCGAGACACCTATGGGTGTTCGCTAGGGCAAGACACCTCGGTGTTCCGGGCGAGACACCTCTGAGTGTCTCGGTGGCGAGACACCTATGGTGTCTCGCTCAGGCGAGACACCTCTGAGTGTCTCGGTGGCGAGACACCTATGGGTGTTCGCTAGGGCAAGACACCTCGGTGTTCCGGGCGAGACACCTCTGAGTGTCTCGGTGGCGAGACACCTATGGGTGTTCGCTAGGGCAAGACACCTCGGTGTCTTTTGACCGAAGGCCGCGTGGCTTCTCTCGCTGATTTTCCGAGCTTGATTTGGCTCGACCGACTTGTCCTCCGAGCTTAATTTGAGGCTTCAAAGTCGGGTTTATCCTTCGCCGCGACTCATGGCGGATTCACCAAGGTTCCGGAATCACCGACAATTCGAAGGAGATAGCTTTTTCAGGTTTTGGCGCCGCCTCGACTCCGAAGGGGCCGCTGCCCTTGACTCTTCGCCTGCCAACTAGCGGGACCGCCAAAACTCGTGGGCGCCTTGAGGAGAGCGCTTATGCGCGCTCACTTGTTGTGTCGCCAACGGTTTGCCATTACTTCATCGGATGACTTGTCGATTATTCTCGCATCACAAGCTACGTTCGGGGACTTATAGGCAATTTTCAACGCCACAGATACCCTCCAAAGTGTTTCGGTCTTGCTCTTTTATAGAAGAAGCCGAAATACTTTGATATGATAGGCCCGCACCTTTCGCCGGGTAATAGGACCAAAACGCTTCAAATCTTGATCTCTCCGATTCTTTCGACTATCCGCTTTGTAGGATAACTAAAAGTGTCGCGGTCTTTGCATTTATTGTCCCATCACGTCTTGACTCGATGGTCGATGAATGAATTTTCTTATTTTTAGCTCGTGGATGTGAGTTGTCGCCGAACTGCTTCATCCAATTCCGTGAGACTTAGCTTTGAATCGGTGAAATCTCCATCGCATGGCTTGGCATAAGACTAACCCCAGGGGAGGATATTGAGGATTCATCCTTTGATTGGTGAACTCATCACGATGCTCATGTGACTCCACTACCGAGGGATTTTCTCGAGATGTGACGTTGTCCCAAGATCAAAAATTTTCTCTCGAATTCAACCTCCAATTGGCATTTTTCATCACAACGAATTGTCCAAATGCCAGAGGCGAACCTGGAAGGGGATTGTCGAAGTTATCCTTAAGAATATAAAACTATTCTCCGTGAACTTCTCGACAAAATAGGAAATAGTTTAGACTTCGTATACCTAGTTGGAGTATCGGTGGGAGAATCCTACTCCTTGTTGGAATAGAATTAGGTTATCCTCTAGGAACTTTCCAATAAATTAGGGAACAGTTTATACTCATATTCCTTATTGGAGTATTCAGGGGTTCGACCATCATGGGGATTTACTGATCCGGCTGAGAAGGAACCCTTCATGAGTTGCATTCATTGTCCTGACGCAAGTTGATCCGTTGGTCGTGGTTGGAATCTGGTGACCATGAAGTAACTTGTCGGGCCTTTGTTCAAACTTCTAGGGACAACTTGGAGAGGGCGAGACTTCAAATTGACGCCTCTTTCCCCTTTGGAGATCAATATGCTGCTTGAGGAGATCAATGCTCACTTGTATACTATTAGTGCCTCAGTGGGAGTTTTTCTTGCGGGGACCGCATTTAAGGTCTCCTTTGAGGAGGTGCCTCGCGATAGGGCTCCCGTCACGAAATGAAAGAAGCCGGTGCATGGTGCTTTGTGACCTATACTCTCGGGGAGATCGATGAATCCCACCACATAGGAGTAATGATTGACCCTTGTGTACATCCCCATTGACTCCATGCATCTAGGTTGACATATCCCATTTCTTGGTGCAATGAGGTCGGCTCTCTATGATAGCCCACCTGGAAACACTTGAGTCTCCATCCCGTTTAATTGGGGGACTAGTCTTGTTATCTAGTTCATCCTCAATTTGGCGGTCTTGATGAATTCTTTTCTATTGGTAAGATGTTCCTCCAAAGCTAGGTATAGCGGTGGTTACTACCAAAGCCTCCGAGGGACCAACTCAGGAAGTCGGGCCGACGGTAGTTCCATTGTTGTTGTGACTTGCGATTTGTCATTTTCACTGCCACAACATTCATAGAATTCTTGGCAAACCCTCACCTTCAACGATTTGATTTGCCTTTACCGACACCGCTTAAACCGGCTAGCATGCGGATTATCGAATCCCGCTCCGCGATGTGACGTTGTGCTAAAAGAATGAAACTCTTTTAGACTTGGTGCTATGATTTTGAATACATAGACTTTGTCACTTTTCACGGGTAAAGACTAACCCGCCGCTGTTAGCGGTGACTTTGGGGTTATTGGCCAACCCCCTCAACGGATTTGATTGGCCTTTACCGATCACCGCTTGAACCGCTAGCATGGATTATTCGATCCGCTCCGCACATAACGTTGTGCTAAAAGAATGAGACTCTCTTAGACTTAATGCTACGATGTTGAATAATGAGGTTTCGTGACTTTACGCAAGAGACCACCCAAGCAACGCTGCGGTATTGGCTTCATCCCTTCTTAGGCTTCGGGATAAAATGCCCCAAGATGAATCTTGGTGTCTTCTTTTGTCCGGAGAAGGACTGAACCGGATCGAACTGGTGAATGGAATTGATTGTGGGAAAGGAAGAATTTTATATTCTGTTTCCCGATGTCGGAGAGGAAGGATTTTATATCCTGTCTCCAAGTGCTGGAAAGAAAGAATTTTATATTCTATTTCCGTGTCTCCTTTGTCCGGGTAGAGACGAACCCCGAAAGTGAACATAAGAAAAGAAGGATTTTATATCCTGTTTCTTAGTCTTGGAGAGGAAGAATTTTATATTCTATCTCCGGAAGATGGAGAGGAAGGATTTTATATCCTGTCTCCAAGTGCTGGAAAGAAAGAATTTTATATTCTATTTCCAGGTCTCCTTTTGTCTGGGTCGAGACGAACCCCAAGTGCACATAAGAAAAGAAGGATTTTATATCCTGTTTCTTAGTCTTGGAGAGGAAGAATTTTATATTCTATCTCCGGAAGATGGAGAGGAAGGATTTTATATCCTATCTCCAAGAAAGGGAAACTAAAAGTGGGATCTCCACTTCGAGAATCTCTTAAGGTGAAACTAAGAGTGGGATCTCCACTCCGAGAATCGAAGAGATACAGGTAGTTTTCACTTTTATAGATTCACACCGACCAAGGTCTCGCTTATCGAGAGTGTTCCAATTTTAGTACTACCGCCATGGGAGGGCGGATCAAATGGAATGATGGAGGCTTTCGCTCATCGAAAGTGATCTCCTAATTTGAGTGGACCTCTTGTTCATTGAAAGGAATCAAGAGGAGATTTTGATAGAGGATCAAAAGATTTTGTGGACCCTTGCTTATTGAAAGAAGTCAAGGGGAAATTTTGCCGTGGAGGACCGTGATAATTTGTGGACCCACCATCAATGAGTTTGATCGGTGGGGAATTTCGAGGAAAGGATTAGGGTTATCTCCCAGGAAAGTATTTCCCAAGAACTTCCTCCAAAACGGGTTATCTGAAGGTACTAAGGATAGTACTTCTTCGTGAACTTCCCATTGATCGGCATTAATTGCCTATCGCCTTCCCCGGGTGATAAGGCGATATGCTTATTGAATAGACCGCTTCAATCACAAACGCCCTTCCCACTGGGTTCAAACTTACCCTTCCTCTTGGAATCGAGAATTATCTGGCCGCCGAAATGAGGACCAAGTCTCCTCCTTGAAGCTCCTTTGTCGGACTTTCTTGCCAAGGCCCCGACATCCTTGCTTGGTAAAACTCAATGTGCCGTTGAGCTTCCAAGCTTTTCATCTAGCATCTCGAAGTTCTTCGAGGCGCTTTTGATGTAGCTCCTTCGTTGTCATCTCGCTATGAGAGTATGCGGAGGGATGGAATCGAACTTCCAAGGGCAAGAGATCGCTTCACACCCATATACCGTAGAGTACGGTAGTTCTGGCCGGTGCGACCGTCGCGATGACAAGTTTCTCCGAAGTTTATCATCCCCGCTTGTTATTTTTCACCGGCTTCTTGAGAATTTTAATGATCGCTTTGTTGAAGGCCTCCGCCAACCGCTTGCGCCGTGGGATTTCGCTTGAGGAGACGCCCCGATCTTAAATTTCTAAAACCGAATGAACGATTGCTAATGAACTGGGACCGCTATCATGTACGATCCGCCTGGTACACCGGTCGATAGATGACGCGGTGCTTGATGAACCAATTACATTGTCGGCTTTTACCTCCTTGAGGGGAATCGCCGCCTACTTGGAGAAGTAATCGGTGATCGCCGGGATAAACCGATCACCTTTGGCCGACAGAGGAAAGATTGGGCCTACCACATCCATGCCCCATGTCTCGAATGGCCAAGATGTGGCCGACGGTGAAGTTGCTCGGAGGTTGATGCGTGTAGTTCAGGCGGTATTTGGCACGTGACACTTCCGGCATATGCGCACCGCATCATTGACCATAGTAGGCCAAGAGTACCCCATCCTCTGATCCGATCATAGAGCTTAGGACTGGTAGTGCGCCGCGCATTCTCCTCCGTGTGCTTCTTGGAGAACTTCCTGCCTCTTTGTTTGAAAGGCGCCGAGTAGCAAACCGCTATACCCACGATAGAGCTGCCGGGATTCGTGATTGTAGAAGAACTTGGCGCTTCTACGGACTGATTCACGCCTTCATATCTTCGGCAGATGCCGCAAGACGAAGTCAATAATAGGGAAGCGCCAATCTCGGGCTCAAGTCCGACTTGGTTGCATACACTTCCTTAGTGACTACCCTTTCGCCATTTTCCGCCATAAATAGGAATGAATAATCGGTGGGTCCTCACCGTGACCATTTGCTCGGCCTCGAGGTTGCGCCAAAGACACCGCTAATGCCGCCAGCAGATTCCAGATACGCGATTCGAGGCGCTGAATGTACTCAATAAAGAATCCTTCAAACGAGTCCGCTAACTCGATAGCACCGATGGTATGGGATTAAATCGGGTTCGACCTCATAGTCCCCGCGAAGTCCGCTTGACAATGAGTTGGGAATCCCCGGCTTCGAGATACTCTACCCCGGCTCTTTAAGCGAAGCTAAGTCCAATGAGGAGCGCATTGTACTCGCGACATTGTTAGAGCAGGCTCGCCGCTGAATAAGCCCGAGGCATGACATGCTTCCGGAAACTAAGACTACTCCGACTCGTGAGATCTTAGAACATCCGGGCGCCGCCACGCTGGTAGCTCCTGACGCCCATCAAAATATAAATGCCACACCTGTTGGTGCGAGTTGTGTTAACCTCGTGGGTCTCATCCGGTAGATCATCAAATAGTTCACCGATCCTTTGTTGGCCCAAAAGATCGCAGATGGCTTGTCCCTTAATTGACTTCGCCGCTTGAAGTGCGGTCATACGGGACAAAAGTAAAGCCCATTTCGCCAGCGCCAATTCAGAGGCTGGTCTGGCCATGAACACCGAACGGGATTTACGCGAAATGACGATCGCTTGCCCAACTAAGTAGTGTCGCATTTTACGAATCGCAAAGACCGCCACAGACACTCTTTCTGGCCATCGGTAGCGAGATTCCGCACCCACCAAGGTTCGGCTTAGATAATAAACCGCCGCCGTGGACCGCGGGTCATCGTTTCGCAAGTAAAGCACTCAACTAATGGTTCGCCGCTTTGATATAAATCAAGAACGGCATTCGACTTCTGCGGCAACGAAAGTACAGAGGATTCGCCGATATGTTTTGATATCTTCAAATGCCTCGACAGCGCCATCCCGCATAAAGGACACCCCTTTTGTTCAAATTTTAGAGAATGGTCGACATTTTCCGAGAGGTTGAGATGAAGCGCCGGATGTACGCTTAATCGCCTGTAATCCTCCGAAGTTCCTTAGATTCTTTGGGGTTGCAATTCATTGATTGCCTTTATTTTATCGGGGTCAATGTGGATACCTTTGTTGGTAACAACGAACCGAATTTGCCGCCGACATTCCGAGGAAAGACTTGGTGGGTTCATCTTTAATTGATGAGTCCGCATGAGGTCGAATACCGCCCTCAAGTCCCGATATGGTCATCTTTGTCACGACTTTTCACAACCAAGTCATCGACGTAACATTCGACCGCCTTCCCAAGATGATCCCGAAGATCTTTGTCATTGCGCCGGTAAGTGGCACCAGATTCTTCATCCAAATGGCATGACGGTAAATGTAAGATGCCTAGAGGAGTTTCAACGCCGGTGCTTTGCGCCATCCGGATGCATCTTGATTTGGTTGTAACCCGAGAACCCATCCATGAAGGACATTCGCCAAATCCACACGTATTATCGGCGATCACATCGGTAATTGGAAGTGGGAAGTCATCTTTTGGGCATCGCGGCATTCAGATCTCAGTCGACACTGACTTGATTGTCCCGCTTTTTAGCACCGAACGATATTCGCCACCCAATCCGGATGTTGAACCTCCGGATGAAACCCGAGGCTATGAGCTTCTTTACTTCGCAACAATTGCCTCCATAACTGTGGACTAAACCGCTCGTTGTCGCTTGATAGGTTTGGCATCCACTTTAATGAGGCGGTGCATTGCCACATTGGGGCCCGGCATGTCCTCGTAGCTCGAGGCGAAAACATCGATATACTCTCGACAAGAGTGATCAACCTTTTCCTCTCGGGAGAAGACTGTTATTTATAAGTTTAGGTGTGCTTCATTACCCATGTTGATCTCGACTACCCGTCTTCACGGAGGCTCCTCTGCCAAACCGGTCCCTATACGCATGTTGAGGTGATGGACCCATGGGTCTTCCCATGTTGGCAATTCTTCATCTTCTTCCAGTGTAGTGGGGTCCACTGTAGCCATGTTGGACATCAACCCCCTGAACATCTTGCCGATGCTGACGTCAGAGTCCCAGGCAGCAGAATCGGATGAGTACTCATCATCTAGGTTGGGTGGTTGGTTATTGATCACCAACAACACTCATCTTCAAGAGGATGCGATCCCAATCCCCTTTGAATCCGTAATAATTATCGGGTTTTCCTTCGTACATATGTAGCCTTGGGTGGAACGGAGATCCCCGCCCAAAATAAAGTCCTTCTCCCAACGCAAAGTCGCACTCCCACTTCATGAGGTGCTGCGCTGGCTATATCCGAAAGATGAAGTTTCGTTTATCTTCATCGAACCCGCCCAGAAGTAGTCATGTGGAGTCAACTCCTCCGCCATAGACTAAGTCCTTCTGCGGCCTCCTTTCCCCGGACGACGAAAGTCGCCTTGATGAGTCTCAAGGTGCTTCAGATACACAGATGACCGAATTGGCATATGCAATTCGTGGTCATTATACGCTTTTTCATTACATCATTCAAACACAACGAGTACTCTAAATCATCTTTTATTTCTTCTTCGCAAGCGCCAATTACAACTTTCATCGGAAGATCCTCTTCGCCAAGATTGACTACTAAGGGTACAATGTCATTCAAAACAAAACCACCTTTATAGTCAAGCTCGGCTGTGATCGCCGTCTCACCGCTGTCCGTACATGGGCCGATGATTCAAGATCGGACTCATTACCGTGAAGGAGGGAGTCATGAAATAATTCTCAGTCCTTTAAGCGGTTGTTTGTCGCGACCACCGTCTTAACCTCGTTATTAGTGTCGACATATTTCGCATTAATCGATGGAGGGTAGAGGGGACTATAACATGGTTATGGATCCAAGGGCACCCAACAACAAGTTATAGGAAGTCTCGCCAATGACGAGCAGTGACTTCGACTTTAAGTCCCCATCCGACACTTAATGCGGATTTTACCAAGTGGTCGGTGACCCACCGGTGTTAAATCCGTGATATCACCGCGTTACCGAAGCGAAGCCCGCCGACAGAATCTCCCGTGCTATACATCGCGCAGGCATGATGCTCACAGCCGAACCCGGATCAACTTGATCCTGCTGACTTCGCGGGAACCAATGTACCCCGTGAAGTAGAGCGGCTCGTCATGCTTCGACGCTTCGCTCGCGATATCCTCTTTAGAGAACGGATGTGGAATATGCTTGAGGCCACATTGCATTCCCGGCTGATGACTCGGCTCCTCGGACTTGATTTAATGTGGGTTAGGAAGACCTCTCGAAACCGCCAACGCCACGAACGCCGGGTTTCCTTGGACAACCTCAATAGCTCGTATAAAGTTATTCTTGGGGATGTTGGCCAATTGTGCCATCACATCGGCGGTAGGGAGAGCTTGTGTTCCCGGTCTATCCCTTCAATCGGACGATTAAACCGGATCGCTTCGGGTTGCACCTCGTGATTTGCGTTGTTTCCCTTCTGGTGGCGCCCTCTTTAGGAGTGGCGGAACCGGGAATTGTTACTACCCAAGCTCCGCTAACGCTTTTAGCATTATGGTTGGAGTCATCGGGGTATTTGTAAGCATACTCACGCCCACTCCGGTGACAAAGGCTTCTGTTCCTCCTCAGACAAAGAACCGCGTGGGAATTTGCTCTTCGTCGCCGAGTAGAACCGCTGAGGTAGCATTGCAAGATTTGCCCTTTCCTTGACTTTTTAGACTAAGACGCCGCCTCCATCGCCTTTAAGTAAGTCCGTGGACCCATAGGAGTTCACCATTTGGCCGTGGGCACTAACCCCTTCTCGGCCGCTTGTGGGGATCGTAATTCACCGCCTTCATTCCCACTTTGACCACGGTTTCGGTCGGAACCGTGTTGTAGGCACCGCCCCAAAGCTTATGGGCGTCGGCGTTTGCGCCCTTGCTTTCCCTTATTTGGTTTGGGGTGATCACCCCACTTCAATCAAAGCTTGGATCTTGTCCTTCACCGGTAGCATGACTTGGTCCTGGTGTATCGCCTATGATAGCGCAGCATTTCTGGGGTCCCTTGAGCTTCCCCGTTGACGATCGGTGGCGCTTGGATCTTGTTGTTGTCTAGCAAGTACTTGAAGATCCTGTGCACCTCTTCGCCCCTCGAAGAATACGTTTGGGAAACCCGGGCGGACGCCTCGCTTCGACTGTTGTTGCCGCTGATGGGGTCCGGCTGCCGCTGCCGCGGCCGTTGTGGCTGCAACTGAAAGTTTGATGCGATCAACATTCTTCATTGGCGCCTTCCCTTGTTCAGGGGACAAAATTTTGGTTCAGTGGATTTGGCGTCTGGCGACCTCGCTCTGCCTTCTCCCTTTTGAGGAAACGCCAGCCTCTTCCCTCGGACTTTCAAGTCTTTCCGTGCCGACGGCAAGGCTCCATCGCCTCGATCACGCCCAGAGAGGTTATGCCGGCGTGTCTTGAGGATGAATTCTCCGCGGATTGGGTCACGACGCTCATCGCCTTTGTTGCGGAACCGCTTGACAAAATTATCCACGGTTTCTCCATCCTTCGCTCGCCCCATAACGCACCGAGTGAAACCTCTGGTCGCCATCGGTTCGCCAGAACATAGATTCCATGTCTTCCCTACCGCTGATGTCGCCCGCTTTGAGACGGCGGTACCAATCGAAGGTCACGCAGGTGCCGATTTAATGACCGAACCATCAAGGGCTACCGAGATGCCTCCCAAATGGCTCTTGAAGTAGATAAGATGTTGAGTGGGGGACCCTCTCTCCATCGAACCGCGAAGTTTATTAAATTAAACTTAGGGATAGAGATTGACTCCCACTCTCTGCACCGGAATCCCCGCCTTCTTCACTTCTTGAGCCGAGATGAGCGAAGTTGACCTTGCTCTCCGTGATCCTTGATCTTGTCATTTTCACTTGCATTGGGTCCTCTGATTTTGAGGTGGGACCATGGTGTCATCATTGGCGCTTCGCTTCATCGGTGTTAAGGTCTTGTTCTTCATCCGTCGCTATCCGCCAAATTGACGTTGTTACGACGACCGCCTCACCGGGCGATTAATCATCGCTGCACCGGCGGTCATGCATTTCTTCATCCGTATGGCCATGTCCATCTCGAAGTTTGAAGTTGTCTTTCGCTTTTGCCGCTTCTTCAAGTAGCTTGGCCACCTCACCGCACTAATCATGAGTGCTTCACGAGTATGATCTTCACTAGAGACGGTGTCATCGGATGCCATTGCCGGAGCCGCCATCCGATACTTCATCTTCCGGCGTACTTTCAAGGCGACTGCCTTGAAGGGATCCTCGCTGCTGTCGCGGATAGTTAGGCCGCCTCGATAGTACCGCCCGCAACCGAAGTCACACGGGAGGGCTCGAATGCCGCAGGACGGCGCTGCCTTGTTGGTCATATTGATGGTGACCTCAAGCAGCCATCCTTGCCTTGACAGAGTGCATGTCTTCTTCGGAACGCTTTGACCGAGGTCTTGGGTTCGTTGGTGCTCATTTTGAAGACCGACACCCTTTCCCGAGTTTTATGGCAGATTTACACCTGAGAGCACTACCTTGATCGCTTTAGTACAAATGCAAGAGGATGCGGTTGAGAACTCGTTTCACGAGGCTTTTCTACCCCAAAGACGATAGTACAACTCATCGGCATGAGTGCCGAGCAACCTACCCGGCGCGAACAATCTCGTATAACGCCATCATCGATGACGACGCTCCATCCGAGGTTGGGTTGGCGCCAAGTCTTTGAAAGTTACGCTTTAACGCGACGCTTTTGGGTGCGGACGCCTCGCAGGCTTTTGACCTCGATCCGCAAAACCGCTGGTGGATTCTCCGCCGGCTTCCGTCGGGCGGGCGAGAGCTATCCCCCAAGATAGCGAAGTTGTCCCGATCTCTTCAACAAACCTCGCAGAGTTGATCTTTCACCTTGATCCAACCGAACCGACCTAGGCGTTGAAACACCGAACCCTTATCGAAAGGGGTGTGGTGTTGGCCGAAGTCTTTGTGGAAGGCGCCGCACGACGAGGAAAAAGCTCCGGTCCGGGAGGCCGAAGTTCGACTTGCTTCGGTGACTTCTGGTCACCTCCGCCTTTAGATCGTTGAGTAACCCGAACCAACGACGCACGCGCACGTAGGGCAATGCCGCTGATCCTCCGAGGGTGGAGCGATCTCGCTGACGCGATCCATTCTTCTTCCGCGGTTTAGAGGAGTTACTACCTATCTTCGCCTTTCTGGGCTCGCCGTTGGACATCGGATCCGGCTTGTATCGACAATCGCCCATGGATTCTAACTTTATTGCAACGCTAAGGCGTTGTCGACGCCGCTGGCGGCTTTGAGAGAGTCACACGCCTTCTGACTTCTCCTCATCGCCGCAGGAGGGAGATCGATCCGCACCTTTGGATGGCGCTGGGAGTTATTGCCGCCATTGTTGTTGGCGGCGGCGCAGGAGAGCTGGCCAGCCGGTGACGCTTGTGAGTCCTCCTCCTTGCGCCGAGGGCTTCTTCGCCTCATGGGGAAAAGGAGTTGATGAGGCGTAGAGATAGGCCTCAAATTTCCCTGCCACCAGACTTAATCTTCGACACGGATCGAACCGTGGTCTGCACAACGATCTCTGATGTAAGACCGTGGCTCCCATCGGGTCGCCTTGTTCTCGAAAGTCACTATCTTTTCATTGGTGAAATCATTCTACCTTGATGGGATTACAAATGAGTTTCAATAAAAATCACCTTTTATAAGGCTTTTACAATGAAAAATTGATAAAATTACAACTTTCCTCCTTAGAACAAACGCGATTCGCTTATCGGATCCTCGCTATGATTTTTGCCCGTCGGGATGTATTCCGTGGACCACCGCTACGATTCCTTTCCCAATTGTTGATCGAACGAGATCCGATTCGATCTAGATCTAAAAATCCTCCTTTTACGGGAATTCTTAGATCGATCGATCGAGATCTAAACGACACGAGATTAATTCGCCAAGGAATTAATCAACGAGTGAACGATCGCCAAGCTTAACTTCGCATTTTCTTCTGATCAAGGCCAAGCTTGATCCAAAGGATGGTTTGTTGTTGTAGATCCGATCCAAAACTTTGGATCTTGAATCGCAAATCTCCCCGCAAGTCTAGATCTTGATCTCCTCTCCTTGGAAATTTCTAACCCTAGGCACACAAGAGTTCGCGCTATCTCCTCTGCTTTTTATCTCTCCTCGATGAAACCCTAGCCGCCACTTTTATAGGACAAGCAATGATGCGGGCTTAAATCGGGCAAAGCCCATTCGCCTTGTGTCTCGCCTGTGCCGACACCTGTGTTCTGCCAGCGACACCTCGGTGTTCGCCGCATGGAGACACCTGGTGTTCGGCCGTGAAATGCAGACACCTATGGTGTTCACGGGGCGACACCTCTGGTGTTAGGGCGACACTGGTGTTCGTTGGCGACACCTTCGGTGTCTTCGTTTGACCGAAGCGCCGCGGGCTTCTTCGCTGATTTTCCGAAGCTTGATTTGGCTCGACTCGACTTGTCCTCCGAGCTTAATTTGAGGCTTCAAAGTCGGGTTTATCCTTCGCCGCGACTCATGGCGATCAGTTCACCAAGGTTCCGGAATCACCGACAATTCAAAGGAGATAGCTCTTTTCGTGGCCGCTCGACCCGGCCGCCTCTTTGACTACCGCTAACCGGCGGGACCGCCAAAACTCCAGAGGGCGCCTTGAGGAGAGCCGCTTATGCTATGCTCACTTGTTGTGTCGCCAACGGTTTGCTATTACTTCATCGGATGACTTGTCGATTATTCGCCATCACAATACGCTCGGGACTTATAGGCAATTTTCAACGCTTACAACCCTCTCTTCGCGGCAAAACCCTTAGCCACTAGCCTCGCTTTGTACCTTGTACCACCGAAGCTCAAAGATCTTCCTTTTATACACCCACTTACAACCAATAACTTTTCTTCCTACGCAATGGGACCACCTCCCATGTTTGTTCTATCAAGAGATTCCATCTCTTCCTCCATCGCGACCCAACCAACTCTCACTATCCTTGTCCCGAATAGCCTTTAAAGGAAACCGCCGTCCCTCCTCCACCGAGTGAGTATTCAACCAAATTAACTCGGTCCATAGTACTCTGGGGTTGATCAGCCCCCGCCTTCAGACTCGCTGTATGCTCGCCTTGGCCTAGTGGAAGCCAAACTATCCTCGAGCCGCCGTTGTTGTAGTGCCCGTGTATTCTCCCCGCCGAACCTCCTCCCGCCAAGCTCATCATCTACCGACTTCCCACTTGAACACAACTAGAACCTCGTTGGTCTTTAGGTTCTATTTCAATAACCCGAGACTTAGAAGTCTCATCGCTCTAACACCATCATCCTTGGGAGCCCTAGCAATCATGGATTTCTCATCAAAGGTAACATCCCGCTGACAATAACTAATCTTTCTCCGCGGCACCAAAGGCGATAGCCTTTACGCCTTCGCGATATCCCAAGAATATTGCCTTTCCCTCGCGCCAAGCTTTCCCTCGCTGACGGATAGTAGCGGTACATCCAAAATTCGAGCCTATCATAACTGCAGATGTTTCTCGACCACACCCTATAGGTGTATCACCATCCAATATTGAATGTGGTGAACGGTTCACTATATAACAAGTCAGAAGCCACCGTTGCCCACCATTCATTGCCCAATCCAACAGATGATCGCGATACTCATTGCTTTCTCCGCAATGTTCGGTTCGGGCTTTCATACCCCATTCGCTTGTGGTGTTGACTCGACCGCCCGTCGAACAATTCTCCTCGACAAAGAACTCCTTGAAAGCACCATCAGATACTTCATCAGTATCGATCTCGTCTTCACTTTTCCCGCCCCGTTCTCAACCATTGCTTTCCACTTCTTGAATGTCTTGAACACCTCATTCTTATGTTTTAAAATAAATCCAAGCATACCAATAGTCATCTATGAACGACATAATATCTGAACCACCCTTAGAAGTGGTCCGAGCTGACCCCAAACATCCGTGTGCACATAATCTAGTGTCCCTCTGCTCTTAGACTTGCTTCTGAACTCAACCCTCGCGGTGACTTTCCATACACACAATCTTCGCAAAATTCATGCTAGGTTCCTTCGATTCTTCGCCAGACCCTCTCTTACCAAGCGTAACTAGACCCTCTCTCGACATATGCCCAAGCCGCTTATGCCATAACCGTGGTGCTCACATGGGTCTCCACCACTTCCTTCGCCCAACCGCTGCATCTCCCATCACCGCTGCATCAGAGAGTATATAAATTACCGTGATTTAACACCCTTCATCACTACAAGGGAACCCCCAACCTTTCTTCACCTGCTCTCCGAATACATTTTGCAACCGCCGGAGTCCAATGCACCAACCGAGATAAGATTCTTTCCAAGTCGGAACATGCCTCACATCCGCCAAGGTTCGAACCACTCCATCATGCATCTTGATTTTGATATTATCTAGCCCCACCGCTTACAAGCATGGTTATTCCCCATCAATACGGTTCCACCATCAATGCCTCTCAGGTAGTAAACCACTTCCTATTTACACATGAGCAACCGAATCAAGCATCCACTTCCTCGAGATATCCTCGCCACCCGCGGACGACATAGCACTCCTATCGCCTTCCTTCAAACGTAGCTCGCTTTTCTTGTTCTCTTCTTTTCTTCTTTACCTACTTCTCTTTATTTGATACCAACCTTGAAATGCCCAACTTCACCGTGATGAAACACGATTTTCCCGCAAGAGGTCTCGATGATCTAGACTTTCCTCCCTTGCCTTTTCCTTGCTCATTGCTTCCTCTAGCAAACAATCCTCATTATTTTTGTTACCACCAGTCATGTCACCGGTTGTTCTTCCCGGTCATCCGCTAGAATCGCCGTTCTAGTCTCATCCATCTTCAAATTGTCTCCTACAAGCATCGTGTTTGCACCGTGTTCTCATAAGACTTCGCAGAGACAGTAGTAGAAGCGCCGATCCTCATCTACAACTTTCACATCTATGTCTTTCAAGTCCGATATGATCCTATCAAACTTGTTGATGTATCCCTGATTGATGAGCCCTCCTCCATCTTGCAAGTATACAATTTAGATTTTAAATAGATCCGTTCGTTAGACTTCGCCATGAAGGTACTTTCTAACTTCTTTCCACACGCTAAAATGCTTCCTCTCCATCTACCAAGAAAGCTACATCCCTTTCAAGGCATAGGATAATCGCTGCGTTTCCAGATCCAGCCCTCCCAATCCTCATCGACATATCCTTGTGCTTCTTCTCTTTCCACCAAAGTCTTGTGCAATTTTATGAAATCGCGAGTTTTTCATCCGCATCCTCCAATAGGAAAAATCATTCTTCCCATTGAACTTTTCAATCTCGAATTTTCTCTTTGACCGATGCATCGGTAGACGCCATTCTCCTCGCTTGTATTAATAAACCCGCTCTCAAATTACCGAAAGCACCACCTCAAACCGTAACACCACTTCCAATCAATAATGTACTGATACCAATTGATGCGGGTCACGCCAGACGCCAAGGAAGCGATATCACCGAGAGAAAGCTCCATTTATATTCCCTGCTTCACGGCGGAAACAAGAATAGAAAGTAAAATATCCCAACAAAGTGAGATATCTACTCTTTCTCTCAACAAGCATTAGGACTAATCAAGGAAACCTACAAACAATAGCAAATTCACAAAGAAAACAAGAAGGCACGAGATTTACGTGGTTCTTTGAAATTGCCTACGCCCACGGGAGGGGTGAGGGGAGATTTGACTATAAAGAACACCGACGACTTGTACAATCCACAAGCCCCAAAGAAAAAAAACTTTGATTTTACCTAAGAGAAATTGACCTCTCTTGTAGAATCTCTCCAAGCTTTCTTTTTCTCTAAAGTACCAAAACCCTAGCTTTTTCTCCCTTTTTCTTCACTTTTCTCCACACCACAAATCCTAGGTTTAATTCCCTATTTAAAGGGAATTAATTAAGAACTTTCCTTCAGTTTTCCCGATGTGAGACTAAAATAATAATAAAAACTTTTTGTTTCGTCGCTGGTGAAACCGCGACAAAACACGGGTGGCCTCGCTGGTGAAATGGTTCACTTAACGTGGCCCCCACCCCACGTGTTCACAGAAAATTAATACTCTGATAATGCAAATCCTACGTGGCTTCATCTCAGTCATTGGAATTGGAATGAAAGGATAGGATTGAAGTAATTGGAAACTCTCCAATTACCACTTAATTAGAATCCGAATCCCTGAGTGAGAATAGTTAGTTAGATGGTCTTCTCATTGTCCTTCAGTGCAAAAATTTTCAAAATTTTCTTAACTTGTTCAGTTGATTGAATATCTATGGAGATTAAACACTTAAGGCCTCAAAATACAAGGCCTTTCATTCTTACCAGTATGAGAATTTATTTGCAATTTGAGCATGTCTTGCAATCTAAAATTGCTCATCTTTTAACTGTATCAACAACTGCAGTTTTAAGAAATGATCTATTTCTTTGCACTTGCTCTCTTTCTTTGAACTCAATGTGAGTTTGAAAATATTCAGGAAATAGAAACTGCAAAGCTAAATTCTTGTTAAAAGCTAAGTAGATTCAAAATCTTTACAGTGACCTTCCTCTATAGCTTGATATCTAATTTTAAACCAACTTCAACTATATATTTGCACATAAATGAGCTAAACTAAACAAAAATACATCATAAATCAAATTTCTTAGGGAATCAACATTATGGATCAGAAGAAGTCAGCTAGTATCAAAGGCAAAGTTTGTGTAACAGGTGCTGCTGGCTTCTTTGGATCTTGGCTAGTTAAGAGATTGCTTGAGTCAGGATACAATGTAGAAGGAACTGTTAGAGACCCAGGTTTCTAGACTTCTTACTCTTGGTGCTCATCTTTGTCGACATCTTGTTGCTTTGATTGTAATAGATTATGGGGTTAATTGTGGATAGACCCCCTGAGTGAAATTTCTTTTGACTCTTTTACCATCAAAAAAAGAGAAAATTGTTTTTTGACGGATAGATGCCGAGGGTAGAAGAGTCAGAAAATTTCACTCAGGGGGTCTATCTGCAACGATAGAACTATAGCGCGGTTTATCTGCAATTGGGCGAGTACCTTGGTTTATCCACAATTAACTCTAGATTACAACAGTTAGGACAAAAGGTAATTATAAGGACAGAAGGGATTATGTTTTCCTCAAATTTTTCTGTGAGTATAAACCTCCCACATTTCGTTAATAAGAGTTTAATTAAACATCTACAGCTATGGAAACTAGAATGTTTCCAAGTCTTACAAAAGTTGCGGAATGAAAACAGTTAGTTACAGCATGAACTAAGTACCAATATTCCCAAAGATATACAAAAACAACATTCGCTTGAACGAATGAAACCAAAATTTCAGGCCATGAACTAAAAAAAAAAAAAGAGAACGACACTTTAGAAGTTCTAGAGTTTTATATTATTATTATTATTATTATTATTGGTTAAGGGCATATATATTAATGTATATAGAAAATTAACACAGGTTTTGAAAACAAATCTTCTTGCAAATAGATAAATAAATAAAATAAAATTAAAAAAAAAAATCTCTATTTACAGGAGATTACAAGAAAATAGGACATCTCTGGGAACTGGAAGGAGCAAAGGAAAGGCTTCATCTTGTGAGGGCCGAGCTCATGGAAGAAGGAAGCTTCGATGATGCCATCATCGGATGTGAGGGTGTCTTCCATGCTGCTTTCCCTGTATTGTATCCTAAATCTGATCCAAAGGTATTCAATCTGTCGATAATTACAGTTACAATCTAAACCTGAAATTTTTTTGCTTATCTACATACCTGTCATAATTTTTGACACATAACTAATATCAATTCTTGTAGGCTGAAGTCTTAGATCCTGCAGTTGAAGGCACCCTGAATGTATTAAGATCATGCAAGAAAAACCCAGTTCTAAAAAAAGTTGTTCTCACATCATCAACTTCAGCAGTAGCAAGATCATCAAGTGATCTAAAACAACCACTTGATGAAAACTCATGGAGTAATGCTCAAGAGTGTGAGAAGCTCAAGGTGAAGATTGCACATACATATTTTTTACTAAGTTTTTATTTTTTTGAACTTTACTAAGTTTTTATTCGATTATCCTAAAGCACTTAATATTTTTTTTATAAACGAAGGTTTGGTATCCACTCGGGAAACTACTAGCAGAGCAAGCTGCATGGAGATTTGCAAAGGAGAACAATATTAATCTCGTCAGTGTGATTCCATCATTTATTATTGGTCCTAGTCTATGCAATTTACATGTAACTGCATCAGATATTCTCTCTCTACTTAAAGGTAGGTATGTTTATTTGAAGTAAAACCAAATTTTAAACTTGCATATTTCCCTTCATCAATATCATAGCACTATTGTAATATAAAGTTACCGAAAAGAAAAAAAACCCTCAAGTTACCTTATCGAAAAGAAATGTGAATTCTCGGATTGATTATGAAGTAATTCTGCAGGCGATAATGAGAAATTTGCAAGGCGTGGAAGAATGGGGTATGTTCATATCGACGATGTTGCTAGTTGTCAAATCTTAGTTTATGAAAATGATAATACTGAAGGAAGATATCTCTGTACTTCAACTGTACTTGAAGTCCCTGAACTAGCATCAATTCTTGCAAAGCGTTATCCTTGGCTTCTTATTCCTTCAAGGTCAGCAAAATGATTAAAGAGAATTTGTAAGTTTTTTTCTTATGGATATTATTTGCTATTATGATTATGTTTGGTCAAATTTTTTTTTTTTTCCAGTTTTCCTAATTATGTTCAGAGGCCTCGCTTTGAGTATGACACCTCCAAGGTTCAAAAATTTGGGATCAAGTTTAAAGGGATTGAAGAAATGTTTGATGATGCTATTCAATCTCTCAAGGAACAAGGTCATCTTCCATGAGAATAGACAAAGTTCTGAAGCAATCTAGTGATGTAGTAAATAAAGTTCTATGTAATATTCGGATTTGTAATGAGAAATATCAAGAAAATATGAGCAATATGAACTATATATGATAGATTGTTGTATCTTAAGATCTGTAATAAATAACATATGTGATACAAATTTTATGGTAAACATCCCTTGAAGTAAATTTATGATGTTACTTCAGTCACCCAACTTTGGACTTTTTGATCATCTACATTTTGAAAATTGCATTTTCTTAACATTATTTAGAAAAGTTGTTTCGGCTGTGTTTGGCAACCCTTAAAATAATTGACCAAGATCAGTCATGATCTAGTTTTCCTTTATCCTAAACCACACTACAACTGAACTAGGGGAGGGCGGTCCAAAAAAGATACTGTTTAAAGGGCTATTTTTGGCTTCAATTAATCTAGACTAGTTCAAACTAATTTTTTTTGCGAAAGAAGAAAAAAGCCTAAAAGTAGGTCATGTTCACTCATGACCCAGTTTTAAGGTGCTGCAAACACACCTTTGTCTCATACTTAGAAGTTAGATAAAAGTATATGAATTATGTCACGAGTTGTGTGTTGACATGTACATGGTCACATCCCGTGATTTATCAAACACAGTACAAAACTAAGGATTCAATGACAACACTGATATGAAATAACAAAGATACAAAATAATATCATATATATACTCATAAAAAAAAGCCTTATTGCATTATTATCTACAAGAGATAAGAGCCACCCCATAAATGCGGAGCCCACATGCCTCCTATCTCTTTCAGATGATGGGATGCTAGCCAAATAAGATTGCTGCCATAAAAGAGAGTGTTTGAATTTATACAGCAAGCTGATGGATCCAAAAAGACACTCATGCTCTGTTAGAAATCTAGCAACAATATCAATTACGGCAGATTCAACTGGACTTCCTTGGACCTTACTAGCCGACAAGTTAGGATCTTAAAGCCCTATTCTTTAAACCAAGGATAATACTAACTAGACTGTATAAATGCTAAATTACTTTTATAATGCAAGAAACAAAAGTGCAAATCATTCCTCTTTAGTGTTATTCAATATATTTTATTCTATCCTTAATATTGATTGTATTTCTTATTTGGTTAAATTGTACTTAAATATCACAAAGTTTAACCGCTCTGTCACTTATGCACCACAAGTTGTTGTCCGTTATCAACTCAAAGACGGGAATATATCTAATCAATCTCTAACTCCCCCCTCCACAACGGTGGTGGGAAAATCGGAGGGCCGCCCAGTGGATGAGCGTTATGAGTTCAAGCCATCTGATCTAAATCGGTTTCGGCACATTTTGGTTGCCTATAGTCCCGGGGGTATAGTTCCACTTCCCCTTCGAATGTTGGCTAGGATTTCCATATGGATTTACTGTGTCTTGTTATCATATAGGGATGGGTTGGTGGATGCTCATCGAGTCTTGCGCTCCTGATTGGGATCATATAAAAAAAATGGCTAATGATCTTCAGTAGAAAGACGACGAAGATGTTCTCAGACTAGTAGTATAAAACTGGGAGCTTAAGCATTGGCTTAGCTCTTGCAAGTATCTAGAATGGTATACTCTCGCGAAAATGGATTTCTCTTTACCATTGTAAGCTTTTATAGATTCGCCTGCTCTTTGTTTCAGGCCGGATAGGAAAGACCAACTACATTGTTTCAATAAGTATGGTCGCCTATTCCGTGCGTATGATTGTTTACGAACGCCATAGCTATTGAGCTTCGTGGAGTAAGAAAGATGGTTGATGTGGTATATGTTCGACTTTGGTTGAGGGCCTGTTCTTGGTTAGACAGGCTAACGACGACCGGACGTCAGAGAAAAGACTTCCATTGCTCACTTATCAATTGTTCTTGCTTCAAGCAAACCATAAAGGCAAGCCGAAGATTGCGAAAGGTAATGGAGCCCACTCTTAGGCTCCGAAAGATCAGTAGCCGCCTGGGGCTGGCGAAAGTTCCCGCAGGTAGTGAGGTCGTCGAATCTCCTTACTGGGATGAATGCTTTCACTCAATGGGCAAGGAGCTTTATGTCACCTCCACGCTGATTCAGAAGGTGTTCGGTCTACCGCACCTGCCAGCCATATTTATATATTTATAT
>CM022702.1:36917908-36967144 GCA_012295165.1 Asparagus setaceus
TGGCACTTTATCCGATTTTACCAAGCTGCCGAGACCGGTGTTAAATCCAGATCACCGTGTTCGATGCCGCCACCGCAGAATTCCAAGGTGATACATGAGATGCAGGGCATGATGCTCACATGAACCCTGGACGACTTGATCCTGTTAACTTCACTAGAGCCAATATACCCTAAGAAGCGCTATCCATCGCCCCGATATCCTCCTTTGTAAAAGTGATGGAAGTGCTTAAGCTAAGGTTGCATTGTTGGGCCGATTCTTCCGACTTGGCCTGACCGGGTGAGGAAGACTCAATCGGCGAGCCTCTTGAAGAGCTTCTTGTCTAAACTCCAAATAGCTTTTGGAATCACACTAAACCCCCGAACACTATTGGGATTGCAGAAAACCCACAATAATTTTCTGCGCTTGCAGATAACCCTCATGACTATGTCAGTCCATATTTAGGATCTAAATGTCGCGCTAACGCAAAATGTAGACTCATATCGTTAGGAGGTTATTTGCAAAACACGAAAACTTATCGAGAGTTTTCTACGATCCAATAGTTATTGGGTGTTTAGTGTGATTTTAAAAGTTATTGGAAGTTTGCTATAATCACTGAAAGTTTTGAAAGGTTTAGAGTAATTTACCCTTGTTTTAACTCTGTGAAATAGAAGAATTGTATTTTCAGTAATATATTAAATAATATTGTAATTAGAATTTGATATTGTCAAATTCTTGTGCTATGCATAGGGGGGGGGGGGTAGCATATAGAGGGTGGTGCCAATTGACACCGCCCTCAATCACACAATTAGGGGCATCATATAGAGGGTGGTGCCAATTGACACCGCCCTCAATCACACAATTAATGAACAATATGTGAGCTTTAAAGCAAAGTGACACCCCTAATTTTTTGGATAGTATGTAGCGACCTATCAACTTTTAATGGGCCATACCTAAAAATAAAGTTACCCCTAGGAACATAAACTTAAATGGCTCAATTCATCACATACCAATGAGCTATAAATACCATCAGTTTTGAAAAAAAAAAAGATACATGAGTTATATTGAAAATGATCGATGTATCTAGTGGTTCAGACTATTGCGCAACGATTTCAAAATATGATGACAAGTACATGTCAATTGTAATTGTATTTAATTAAATATCTTTCGTATCTCCTTAAAGTTCCAAATTATATTGAATGTCAGAGAAAATTTAGTAATATTATCTTTTTATATATATTGTGACGCCACTCTTTTGAATTTTTGGCTCTGTCACTGCCCATATGTGATATGCCAAATACAAATATCCATTATTTTGTAATAACGCCTAACGCATTTGAACTTATAGTGTATGTATGAGAAGGTCTTCGGTGCGCAGTCCAAATCACGGCAGCTCCTACCAACCAATTATTTTCCGCATGTGCTAATCAATGGTTTCTCTGTATGATATGCCAGCTAATAAGATCATAATGGGAAACATAAACCTTTGCCCTTAACCAGTGGTGCCAATGGTTCTTGTGATTATCAAAATGCATTCTAAGTACTTTCAAATTAGAATTACAGAGGTTATGATGATTATAAAAACTCATTCAACTTCTAAAATAATTATATATAGTGCATATATATATATATATATATATATATATATATATATATATATATATATATATATATATATATATATATATATATATATATATATATATATATATATATATATATATATATATATATATATATATATATATATATATATATATATATAAACAAATCTTAATAAACTTAAGTTGATAGAGAATAATATACACCAATTTTGTAACATTGATGTTCTTGCGGGATCGTGAAATCAAGAGATGCACAAATCTCAAAGTAGGCTTTATATCTTTCCACGGATCCCAAGGCAACATCAATGGATAAAAAGTTAGTGTATGACTATTCCCTATACACTTAAGTTTATAGGAGCTTTACTATATATATATATATATATATATATATATATATATATATATATATATATATATATATATATATATATATATATATATATATATATATATATATAAAAGAATAGATAGACAAACTATATATCAACTATTACTATTATTTTAAAGAAGCTACCTTTTAGTGTTCTACCCTTACCTATGTCACAATTTCAAAGAATTCCTAGAAATGTCCCTGCAGCTTTCAAATGCTTTAAAAATCATGCAAGAACAAAATTGGAAAATGCAAATATAAAAACTAATTCCAAATTCACACAGCACTTCCAAGCGTTCAACCAAAACCCAAGCACCTACCATTTAACAAAATCTCTGGCATCAGAAAAACAAAAGAAAACTGAAAATCTCATAACTGCCAAACTTGACAAAAAGAGGAATTACTTTTATCCATCATCTTCATTCTAGTCTACAAGATACTGCAAGGAGAAGGAATCAACGACTGCAAGGAAAAGGAATCAGCGACTGCAAGGAAAAGGAATCTTGATCCATCATCTCCATCATCTATTTTAGTTTCTTCACGATTGATTAAGGTAACATTAATTTTTTCTTAGAAATAGGTAATCGTAAAACTACAATACATTTATTTTCTGAATTGAGGACAACAAGCGTAGATTGTCCCTATTGAAATTATATTAATGGATTGGTTCTTTAATTAGTTTGATGATAATTAGGGTTTGCTTAAATCTACTGGAATTTGTTACCAACTCATAATAACATTCTCTCGGCCAAAGCATGACCGAGCCGAGATGAGCGAGCAGAGATGCCGACTTCGATCATGTGTATTTGAGGCATTCATAACAAATCTCCACCTTGACTCATACACCAATAATTCCTCACTCCAAAAAGCCAATTTACTCCAACTTCTCCAACAGCCCCGCAAGGCATTAAGTGCGGCACATATTGATCAAGTCCAAGCCGGGCTTGAACTTGCCAACTGAAAGAGGCCTCCTCAATAATTAGACTGAATTGTCCGCACGACGACCGTAACTCTTAGCAAAGTCATCACCTAAAGTAGCTCCTGAATAGTTGAAGGGCACAAAATTATCTACTGATAATACATAAGCTAATGTATCTTCATATCTTCGCGGTGGTCGAATATCTCGTCTAGACCGATCTCTAGCAATAATGTATTCCCGCTCTTCCTGTGGCTGTTGAGGTGCTTCATCTACTTGAATAGGATATGACTGCTGAACTCCCGTAGTCCTATCATGCTGAAGAGTTGAATCACAAATTTCTAACTCCACCTTCTGTCCAATAGTGTGCGTCTTTTCATCATCTACTGAAGCTGTTGATGTCAGAAATTTAGTAGTAGGATTTAGGGTAAATTTTGAAGAGCTTAGGGTCCCTTAATCTCCTTTAGTAGATGATTGTTGAGCGGACGAGAGTCCTGCCCACATGCAACACGTTAGAGGACCGGAGTTGGGTTCTCCGATGATTCCTCCGACGATCAAGTTAGTTGTGACCTAAAGGGAGAAAAATGATTTAGTTCTCTTAAGTGTGGCGGAATTTTGTATACCTTCATGCAGTAGGCAATGTGCCTATTTATACTAGATCTAAAAGATATTTACGTAACTTTGGCCGAGTCGAACGGTCCAATTTAAGTGGTGATACTACAAAAGCGGGTGGTTCGAGTCACCCTTGTATTTATTGTGGCGTGACGGAGAGAGCTCTGCACTAAGCGTGGTTCGATGAGTCATTATTGTTCGTGTAAAAGTCGGGATGATTGTCATTGATTTGAATTTGCTTACGACTTCTTTGGCCTACAAGAAATTCAAAAGAAATGCCTTTATTTTAAAGGCGTACAATGAAAATCAAAAAGATTACAACTTTATCCTAATGAACAAACACGAGGATCTCGTTATATCGGATCCTGCTTGCGTGGGTTCTTTGCACTGCGGGACTTATTGTGTCCGTGGACCACATAATTCAATCTGGTGTAAGCCGGGTTCCGGAATCAGAGAGGGCTCGTTTCTGAAGGAAGCGAAGCGCTGGGGCTCACACTCACGAAGAGAGGATCGCTGCGGGGATCACACCTCCGCGAAGAGGATCGCGGAGCGGGTGAGATCTACAAGGAGAAATCCTGGCTATCCACGAGGTTAAGGCGAAGCTTAACCTAGAGGTATCTGTGGTTCGACCGAGTTTGTTTACTTTTGCCTATAGATCGTCATTTGGACTTGAGCTGTGATTGCTTTCGGAACGTCGTCGTGGAGATCTGTGAGGGCTCTTGAGAAGTCGCCAAAATCAAGCCAAAATCCTAAAATCCGACCTCAAAGTCTCCAAAATCCCCTTGAAGTGAGGAGAACCCCCATATTATAGCATGGGGGTGAGGCGGCTCGGCCACTTGGTAGAGCCACCTCGACAGAGCTACCTCGCCACTTGGCAGAGGCACCTCGTAAGTTGGCGAGGTGGCTGACCATGGTGGCCGAGCCACCTCGGCCACTTGGCGAGGTACCTCGGCAAGTTGGTAGAGGTGGCTCGGCCATTGTGGCCAAGCCACTTCGACCACTTGGTAGGAGTAACTTCGACCAGTTGGTAGAGGCGGCCGCTTGCTTCTTTTTCGCCGTTTCGTCGTTTTCCGACTCTTGGCTTTCTCGGACTTAGATTCCGATGCGTATTTGATTCGGGACTAATTCTTGGTTCGTTAGGTTCAGCGGTCGAAATCCGATCGTCCATTCAAGTCCGTTCGCCCGTGCTTGTGGCGTTGTGGGTTCGCCCGTCGAGTTACGCGTCTTAGCGATCGGCGTGCATCATTCGATGGGTTGTCATTCCCGACTCCCGTCACGAGTTGGTTCGGAGATCTTGTAAGTATTTTTCAGCCCTCTGATACCCCTCCAAAGCGTCTCGGTCTCAATTCTTAATGAGTGCGGGATGCTTTGGACATATTTCCGACCTTGATGGTGAGGGTCCCAAAGATAGCTTCAAGTCTTCGATTCTTTGGATCATCCGTTCTTTGTAGGATTCACGATAAGATCGCGGTCTTTGCATTTATTGTCGACGCTTGTTATCTTGATTGAAGTGGTGGGTGAGTTTTGTTTGTGCTTCGTGTCGGTTGGTCGTTGTTTGACTAACCATCGGACTTTTGGACTTCTCCATATGTGAACTCCTTTGTTGGCGACACATTGGCAATGTCGAGTACATGAATTTCATAACCCTTACTCGGTTAATTCCTTCATCATCCGTGTGTTGTTGGTTTAACTACTGGTGAGGATATGATTATCCGTGTCAACATGACTTTCACTCTTCATCCAGTTATCCCTCTCTTGGAATTATGGTGGGAGGACATTAAGGGTTCTAGAGTTATCCTTAAGAATATGGATTTATTCTCGGGAACTCCTCGTTGAAATTTTGGAAATAGTTTATACCATTAATCCTAGTTGGGTAGGATTAGGTGACAGCGTTGATGCGTCGATGCAATTCGCATGATCGAGTTATCCTAAGAATATTTTTGTGAAAATGTTCTTAGGAACTTCTCGATAAATTGAAACGTTTATACTCGTAATCCTAGTTGGGTAGGATTAGGCGTAGCGTTGATGGCGTCGATGCAATCATACGATCGAGTTATCCTAGAATATTTTTGTGAAAATATTCTTGAGGAACCTCGATAAATTAGGAAGCGGTTTATACCGTAATCCTAGTTGGGTAGGATTAGGCTAGCGTTGATGCGTCGATGCAATCCTCGCGATCGAGTTATCCCTAAGAATATTTTTGTGAAAATATTCTTAGAACTCTTCGATAAATTGGAAGCGGTTTATACTCGTAATCCTAGTTGGAGGTAGGATTAGGCTGACGCGTTGATACGTCGATGCAATCCATATCGATGAGTTATCCCTAAGAATATTTTTGTGAAAATATTCTTAGAACTTCTCGATAAATTGGGAAGCGGTTTATACTCGTAATCCTAGTTGGAGTAGGATTAGGCTGACGTTGATCGTCGGTGGTGATATGAGATGTTATTAGAACAAATCTTGAGAATCTTTCCAAACTTGGCGGAGGGAGTAGGAGTCAATCAGCGGCCGATTTGGCACTAATTTGACACCGGATAAGGTTCCAATTAGGACTCCTAATTAGGGGCTGATTAGAGTCCTAATAGAGTGATTTGGGCTCCATTAGAATTCCTACTTCTTGCCAAATAGGACTCCTTATTCAAAGAGGATTGAGTGCAGTGTGAGATTGTTATAAATACCCACCAACCCTCCTTTTCGACCTAGGCGGCCCCTCCTTCGTGCTTCCGTCTTGTTTTCTTCTCGTCTGTAGCGTCTCGTCTCCTTCGATCAGAGGTATGTGTCGAGGGTTTTGTAAGTTTTTCTTCTTTTCTTCTCTCTCTTTCTTGTGTATGTAGGTATGAACCCACAAGGGGGAGAGCCGAGTGTGTGTGGCGGCGTCGGCGGCGGCAATGCGTAGGGCAGCGGCGGCCTTGCGGCGGCCCGGTAGCGCCGGGCGATGTTTGCAGTGTGTCGGCGATGTGATTACCGTTGCACCCGGTCGCGAACTCTGGTCTTTCTTGATGCCTTTTGTGAGCACCGCTGCATTTCGACTTTATTTGTCTTCTTTTGCGGCTTCAGATGTCCGTTGGGGTATCAGCGCGATCTCGAGTCGATCAACTTCGCCGCATTGCGTGAATGCAGCGCCTCCTTCTTTCGGTGGTGCGCCGGCGTCATCATATTACGTACATATATCGTTGTATCCCGCCGTTCTCCTTTGTGGCGATTGGGAAGAGCGAAATCCTCCTTTGTGGGGACCGGCGCTTGAGTTATTACCCGTTAGATTATGACCAGCTTCGTTCTCCTTTGTGGGCAATTGGGAAGAGCGTGATTCTCCTTCGTGAGGATTGAGGCTTCAAAGATCACCGATCGATGTTTTAGCGGGGCGATTTCATCACATAGTCTGCCTTGTGAGAGCGGAATATATTGCGGCTTGTTATGCGGCTATATTTATCGTTCTCGGTGTTTATCACGGATGAAATCGTCATACCGTTATAAGGTAAATCAATCTATGTAATATGAATTCAAGCGCCATTTACTAGCGGTATTTTCGATTTCGTTGATTATTCCTCGGGAGCTTTCCGACCCTCGCTGATCGATGGGCGCCATAGTGACTATTATTCCATGTGTGATGATCGCGATTTTTATCTACGCCTCGATTCGCCGCACATCGTGAGGAGCGATCGGTAGTATTTGAGGAAGTTCAGCGTTCTCCGGCGTTTGGTCACCGTCTCGCCGCTTCGTGGGGACACCGCTCTCTGCGAACCTTTGCGAAAGGCAGTTATCTATTGGCTTCGGTTAAGGATCCGGATCTGACTCTTATCGAGAGTGAGGTGGTTGAACAAAAGGCGGGGAGGCCTTGTATATTCCCGGATACCTCGTCAACTCTCATTGACCGACCTTAGACACCATCTTTGTGACTGCAGTATGTCATGGCGTCGAGAGGAGCATGATCATATTCATTGTGGGTTTATTACCCGGCGGCCGGTTCGGGTTCCAGCGAATCAGCGTCATCGGCCTTCACCACAGGGTTGTAAGATTGGACACCTGCGCCGTGATGAGCTTTTGTTCTGCCTCGACTTTGAAGAATGCGCCTTGCTAAATTGGGGCGAGAGATGCGTCGTCGATCATAGATTCTTCGGTGGTACACTCGTCAAGTAAGCTTAGCGGTGGAATTCGCTGACCGCTCGTCCTCGGCGATGGGATGGAGAACCCGTTAACTGCGTGCATTATTCGCGATTAGTGCCACTATGTATGCCTTAGCTGTCGGTGTCCAACCATTTCTTTACCTTATTGAGCTTTATAATCCGGACTCGAATCGTTTTTCCCAAACATGGCGAGTTGGGGTTGGCTTTGCATGAGATATGCAGTATTTCGAGGTCTACCCATGGGAAGATGCTATATCGAGTAACTTTCCCTCAATCGAGGCCGGCGGCGGTGAAGAGCGCCCGTCGTTATAAGACTTTATGGGATCTCACTTGTCATTACCATATAGCTCATTGTCGAACCTTAGCTAAGAGGAAATCGCGGGTGAGTGCGGCGGTTCGCCAATTACTTGTTCCGGCATTTGGAGGACAAATCGGCGATAAATATGTGAACTATCACGCTCACCTTTGAAGGTTAATGAACTGATCAAAGTCAGAGGCTAACTCTTATACACTTTCATGAAAGAGGCTTTCGCCGGGGACCAAGTTCGCGACCTTTGGCATGCGGTGAAGCTATCCGTAGACAACTCTTCTAGCGGGCTATCTTGCAATCGGCTCCAAGAAGTGTGTGGTTCCATATCAATCGATGATGCTTTACCTTTGGAGGTCCTTTATCCTGCGGTTCAACTTCGCCCACAGAAGGAACTCTCTCTCCTTCGGTGATGGTGGCGGTATTCACCGTGGATTGCGGCATATAGTTCGGCGTTTACCCGGAGGGCGAGCCATCATCACATCCCTTCGTCAGAGTAGAGCTCCCGTATACCTATTTGATGACACGGTTTGGTCCTTCATTGTCCGACATGATGTGGCACGGGTTCCGGTCGTCTACTCCTTTCTTACGGTTGGTAGAGGATTGCGGATGGAAGGCGTGGTTTTCTGAGATCAAGAAGCAGTCACGAGATTCACAAAGGGTGGATCTTTTCGGATGTTTTCCTCGATTCTGGTCAATATGGTGAGTCCTTGGTGACGAGGAGGTCGCAGAAGACCGCGACTTCACTTAACATAGGCTATTTCAATTGGCTAGTGAATATCGAGGCAGGTATCTCACCTTAGAGCAAATGAGGAATGCTTCATTGAGCCTTATTTTCCTGTCGTTTTGCTTTCGCCGGTTGGGTTCGACCAACTTTATGTTGGGAACCGAACCGGCGACTCGGACTTCGAGGTGGACTTGTGGATGGCCTTGAGCATGGTTGTGGGCGTCATGGGGTGTCTGGGTGCTAGGTTCGATCTCAGCTCAGACCGTCGGTTTGAGTCGACATTCCTCTATTGTAGTTGGCTATTAGTAGCTAAGTGGAGTCCTGTGAGGGCCATCGAATCTGGTAGCGAAGCATCGTTGTGAGCGGCATTGAACCTGCGAGATGCGGTCAAGCTCGAGGAAGGAAGCCGTAATCTTATCGGCCGGGTGAGGTGAGGAGGAGTTCCACAACTCGCGCTGCTACTTTAGGAAGGACCAGCGGAGGCTGCGGCTCATGAGAAGGATCTCGGTACTTTCTCCTTTTTCCTTTCGTTTTCTCATCCTTTCCATTAGAGTTCTCATCCAATTGAATTTTCGGAAAAATCTATTGAAGAGGAAGAATTCGACCCTCTCAAGGGGTTAAGCGAAGAGGCTAGCCCACAAGAATCACGTGAATCCTCGGTCCTTTGATATAGACTTGACGGTAATGTTCGGTCGGTGGCGGAGTAATAATTCAGTGACAAAATTTGAAATTTTGACTTTTGAAGTGACATTTCTCGTTAGCATGCGAGGGGTTCTAGGGATTATGATCGGCTTTGATTTTGATCACCACAATTCTGCGAGCCAGTTACGCTCATCTTTGAGCCGATTTTACTCAACAAATGTATGGAGCTATGGCGGAAGAGGCCGATGTAGGACTGATCCGTGGACCGAGTACATCTAACATCGATAATTCCTCTTACGGGTGTAAAATCGAGAATGGAATGACTTCGGGTTTGTACCCCACTATCTTTGCTTTTTGTTCTTTTAGAAGTTAGGGACAAATGCAAAGCCGAGACTAGGCCACTAATCACACCGTGGGAGGTAAGTAACTCTACCTATTGTTAGTCTTAATTGCATTCACTTTCCTAATGCCTGGACTTCTCAATGGAAGATCTTGGTTTATCTACGGTAGTACCTCCATGGATGACTTATTCGCGCTTGGTCACAAGGCGACAGCGCATTGGTGAATTTCCACGAAACTACCATCCCCAGAAGGAGGTATGAATTTTCTCTTAATTATAGGACCAAGTTTGGCCATTACCACTATAATTAAAAGAGGTGAGCTCCCCTGTGTAGTGGCGGGGACTCCTCTTTCATTGCTTTCTCGAGATCGGCTACGCGGCCGTTGAGATAGATGAGACTGCGAGGGCTCACTGCGGTTGATAACATCCCGTGATAGATCGCCTGGACTCACTAGCCTCTGAAGCTACGAAGGAGGCGGGTGGGTCTTTTAGCCAAATAAGCTTTGCAATTTTTTACTAAAATCCTAAAATCCTCTTTTCTTAAATGCGAGCCCTACATCTCGACTCCATGATGGGTGAGGCGTTGATCTTTGGATGAAGATCCATCCCATCTTATCTGTTTGGAAACGCTCATTCTTTTCTTTGGTGAACTGTGATCGAAAAGGTCCTTCATGGCGGACTTTCTCTTCATCGATTCGGACCAACTGCTTGATCCCGGATGGCTTTGATACGGGATATGGGTTATCCAGTAGCTCGAACCATTGTTGATGACCTTATCACGGAGGAAGCTTAATGCTGGGTGCGAGGGAGCTTCCTCATATGTAGGCTGCTCATCTGAGCTCGCGTTTAGAGGCATGGCGCGATGCTGCGTGTTTTCTCTTGGGCTCGAAGTCGGATGCAAAGACAGCCGCCCGATCGGCTTGGGCTGTTGTTCTTAGAACATATTCTTCCTTAAGCCACATCGGTGATATTGTGGCGAGTCGCGGAAGGATAATCTTGCTTTCGAGAGCTCCATCTTGAGGAAGATAGGATGGCGGTTGGAGGCGGCCAAGGCCAACAAGGAAGAAGCCCTCATCGTTGCGTCTAGGGGCTTCGATGCATTGAAGCGGCGAGCTCGAGGAGGCAACTCTGAAGAACCGAACACCGATGAGGTCGCCGGTAGGAGTTGCGGAAGAACTCCACCGGGCTTACAATGATGAAGTGTCTCGGCTCGAACAACAAATCCTTTGTCATAGACTTGATGCTTAGCGATTGTAGCCTTCTATATTTGCTTCAAATGAATAAGATCCATCCCTTTCATTGTTTATTATGATTCTTTTGCCGTCAGAAATAATTAACCATAATACTTATAGGATTTTTGGCAAACCCTCGACCATCAGCGGGTTTGATTAGCCTTTACCAACCACCGTTTGAGTTGGGCTAGCGTCGCGGATTATCGGGATCCGTTCCTTGCGTGGCGTTGTGCTAAAAGATGAAACTCTTCTAGACTTGTTGCTATGATATTGAATACATAGGCTTACATTACTCTTTTGGGCAAGAGACCACCCGACAGCAGCGTGTTGCCGTAATTCACCGTCCCTTCTTGGCCGGGGACGGAATACCCGAATCGGTGTCTTCTCGGAAAAAGACTAAACCCGACAGCGTGTGTGGCGTTGGCTTTAGGGTTATTAGCCAACCCGACCTTCAGCGGGTTTGATGAGCCTTTACCAACTACCGTTTGAGTTGGGCTGCATGTAGATTATCTAAATCCGTTCTACACACAACGTTGTGCTAAAAGAATGAAACTCTCTTAGACTTGATGCTCACGATGTTGAATCGTGAAGCCGTCTTTTGTGGGAAGACTAACCGGCGGCGTGTTGGCGTTGGCTTTATCCCTTCTTAAGCGGGGATAAAATGCCCCAAGATGACTCTTGGTGTCTTCTTTTGATGGGAGAAAGTTGAGCAGGATGAAGATTGATTGAGGTGGGAAAGGAAGAATGTGTTCTATTTCGGGATGAGCTATGGCTGATTCCTTCTTGTAGAATCGAAAAGACTTCGGGTGACCGATCGGACTACGTCTGAAAATTTGGTAGCAACCGATTCGGGCTACCTAAGATAAGAGGAACTAGAGTGGGATCTCCACTCCGAGAACCGAAGAGACTTCGGGTGACCTTGGTCGGACAACTGGTGCGAAAATCCGGCCATACCTTCAGTCGGCGCTACGAGATGAAGATGGAACTAGGAGTGGGATCTCACTCAGAAGCAAGACTTCGAGGTGACCTTGTCGGACAACACAGTGCGAAAATCCCGGCATTACCTTGGTCGGTAGCTACGAGATGAAGATGGAACTAAGAGTGGGATCTCCACTCAGGAACGAAAGAAGACTTCGAGGCGACCTTCGGTCGGACAACACATGCGAAAATCCGGTGCATACCCGATTGGCTACTATAAGATGAAGATGGAACTAAGAGTGGGATCTCCACTCAGAAGGAAGAGACTGAGGCAACCTTCGATTCGGACAACTGATGCGAAAATCCCGCATACCTTGGTCAGCTACCTAAGATGAAGATGGAACTAAGAGTGGGATCTCCACTCAGAACCGAAGAACTCGAGGCGACCTTGGTGGACAGATGCGAAAATCCGGTAGCATCGAGTCGGCGCTACCTAAGATGAAGATGGAACTAAGAGTGGGATCTCCACTCCGAGAGAAAGAGACTCAGGCGACCTTGATCGGACAACTTTGATACGAAAATCCGTATACCTTCAGTCGGCGCTACGAGAGATGAAGATGGAACTAAGAGTGGGATCTCCACTCCAGAAGAGCGAAAGACTCGGGTGACCTTGATCGGACAACTGAGTGCGAAAATCGGCGCATACCTTGATCGGGCTACGAGATGAAGATGGAACTAAGAGTGGGATCTCCACTCAGAAACCGAAAGACTTCGGGTGACCTTGATCGGACAACACAGTGCGAAAATCCGGCGCCTTACCGATCGGCTACGAGATGAAAGGTGAAACCCTTCCGTTTGACACGAAAAGGATTTTACGCTTGGAGAGGAAGGATTTTATATTCTCTCTCGAGTGTGAAAGGAATTTTGAGTGGGCCTCTTGTTCATAGAAGGAATCAAGAGGGGATTTTGGTAATGTACCAGAAAATTTGTAGACCCACCGTCAAGGAATTTGATTGGTGGGGGAAAGAAGAATGGAGGATAAATCTAGGGTTATCCTCGCGAAAAGTGGGTGAAACATCCCGAGGAACTTCCGTCGAAGCGGGTTATCCGAAGATACTATGGATAGTATTTCTTGGGAACTTTCCATTTATCGGCATTAATTGCGGTCGCCATTTGGGTAATTGGCGATATGCACCATTGGAGTAAACCGTTTCTATTACAAGCGGGCCCTCCATTTAGGTTGAATTTACCTTTCTTTTTGGAAGTGAGGATTATCGGTCATTGAAGGCGGCCGGGGAAATCTCATTCTCTAAAGGTTCTCTGTCGAACTTTCTTGTTGAAAGCCCGACATCCTAGCTTGGTAGAACTCAATGCATTGTTGAGCCTCGAGCTTCTCATCTAACATCTCAAGCTCTTGAGGCGTTTTGATGTTGTTCTTGGTCGTCATCTGTTGAAAGGCGTCGCAGTGGCGGGATCTGAATTTTCAATGGGGGCGCTTCACACCCGTGGAGCCGAGTGCGGGGTTGCTCCGTTGGCGTCGCGTCGGTTGTGCGTCGCCCGAGTGCTTCTCGAGTTTATCATCGGTCTGGCTTGTTACTTTTCACAAGCCCGGCGGAATTTTGATAATCGTCTTGTTGAATGCCTCGGCTAATCCATTTGCGGTGGATTATAGAACATTGACGAGACATCTTGTATCTTGAATTTCTACAAAACTGATGAAGGAATTGCGATGAGCTGGGGACCGTTGTCATGCGATCCGTCTTGGGACACCATGTCGATAGATGACATGGTGTTTGATAAAGGCAATGACGATTACTAGCCTTTACTTCCTTTAGCGGGATTGCCAGCCCACTTGAGAAGTAGTCGGTAATTGCTAGAATAAACCGATCGCCTTTGGTAGCCGGAGGAAAAATGGGACCTACAATGTCCATTCCCCATGTCTCGAATGGCGGGATGTGGCGAAGGATGCAAGCTGCTTTCGGAGGCGATGCATATAATTAGCGTGAATTTGACGCAGCGTGGCATTTCGGCGTGCTTCGGCCGTCATTAATCATTGTTGGCGAAGTAGCCCATTCTCTGATTCGATTAGAGCTTGGGACTGGTAGTGCGCACCACATTCACTGCGTGTGCTTCGAAGGACCTCTTACCTCTCCTTTTGAAGGCATCGGGTAAAGACCATCGTACCCTCGGCGATATAACATCACGGTTTCCGTGTCATAAAAAGATCTTGGAGCTCTTCGCGGATTGACTCTCTCTCCCTCCGTCTTCGGCGAATGCCGTAAGACATAGTCGATGATAGGAAAGCGCCAATCTCGGGCTCCAACTTGGTTTGGGTTATGTACTTCTTTGGTAGCTACCCCTTATCTCCTTGTGCCTCATCATACCTTGGTACAAAAGGCGATGAGTCTGGCTAACTAATGCTTGCTCCGTCTTGGAGGTTGTGCTAGCGACACATTGCGCCCGGTCTTGCATGAATTCACGAAGGATATATTGATGAAGAATTCTTGAGCGAGTACGCCATTTCCACGGCTACGATGATAGGGGACGGTCGGGTTCGACTTCGTAGTCACCGAACTGCTTAACTATCAATTGCGGTCGCCATGCGGCGAGATATTCGACCCCGACTCCTTGGCGAAACTAAGTCCAATAAGTAGCGCATTGTATTCGGCTACATTATTAGAGCAAGGTTGATTGAGTGAGATGCATACGGGGCATGACATGATTTCAGGAAACTAAGACAACCCGACTCCGTGGAAATCTTAGAACATCAGGGGCACCCATTGGTAGCTCGAGAGCTCCGTCAAAATACAATCGCCATATTTGTTGGTGCGATGTAGTGTTGACTTCTTGAACTTCATCAGGAAGATCATCATATAAGCTCAAAGCATCCGTTGTTGGTGGCGACGAAGATCTAAATCCTTGTCCTTTGGTGACTTGTTGTTTGAAATACAAGTCATATTGGGACAAGAGCAAGGCCCATTTAAGCGCCAACTCATTGAGGCGGTTGGGTCATAAATATCGGACGGTTCGTTAGAGATAACATAAATGTCGTCAGGCTAAATAGTCGCATTTTACGAATGCGAACACTAATGCGAACGCGCTTCTCGACCATTGGATAGCGAGACTTCGGCACCGAGACAATGTTACTTTCGGGTAATACTTGCACATTGACGCTGTCGTCGTCTTGTGCAAGTAAAGCTTAACAATGATCCGTTGCCTTGGCGTAGATCAAAAGCGGTTTTCGGCTGCGGTGCAGCAAAGCGGAGGAGGTTTAGCGAGATATGATTTGATCTCTTGAATGCCTTACGGCGTGTCCGTCAAATAAGCGACACGCCCTTCTTGTTCAACGGAGAGCGGTTGGCACTTCCGATAGGTTCGATATGAACCGTCGGATGTCATAATCGTCCTTGTAACCCAGAGTTCTCTCGGATTTCGGAGGTTGCAACTCTTGAATTGCCTTCACTTTGTCGGGATCGGCGTGGATTCCTTTGTCGGTGATGACCAAGAAACACCCTTTGGACATCCCAAGGAAGGATTTGGCGGGGTTCATCTTTAGGCGATGATGAGTTGAATACCGTTCTAAGATCTTTGATGTGATCTCCTTTGTCCGCGGCTTTTCACGACCAAATCGTCGGCGTAGCATTACCGTTTTAAGATGATCTGGAAAATCTCGTCATTGCTCTACGGTATGTTCGCGGCATTTTTGAGGCGAGCGGCATGCCGTGTAGCAATATATCGATGGAATGTTCGAGCGGCGTGTGTTTGGCGTCATCGGGGTGCATCTTGATTTGATTATACCGAAAACCATCCATAAATGACATTCTTCAAATCCACATGTGTTGTCAACTATGACATCGGTGATTGGAAGAGGAAAGTCATCTTTGGGCAGCGGCGTTTGAGGTCTCTGTGAGTAGACCGCAGTCCTAATCGACCCATTCTTCTTCATGGCCGGGACTATATTAGCCACCCAATCCGGATGTTGAATTTCCTCGATGAATCCGATTCTATGAGTTTCTTCGCTTAACAATTGCCTCCAATATTTGTGGGCGAAACCGTCTTCTTTGTTGCTTGGCGGGTTTGACATCCGCCTTGATGTTGGCGATGTGTTGCCACATTAGAATTCGAGTCTGGCATGTCCCTAACTCGGTGAATACATCGATATACTCACGATTAGGGCAATCAACTCTTCCTTTTCTTCGAGGGAGTATTGCGATGTTAATGAGTTTAGGATGCTCTCATCACCCATATTAACTGGACTACCTCATCCTTAGTGGGGTTCTCTTTGTTGAACCTATCCCCAAGCTGCTCTTGGAGTTGATGGATCCATGGGTCTTCCCATGTTGGCATATCTTCATCACCCTCAATAGTAGCGGGATCGATGGTGGCCATATTCGACATCAAAGCCTTGAAGCTTCTCAGGGTGGTGTCGGAATCCCAAGCGAAGAAGTCGGGGCGATGTCAGTCTCCCTCATAGGGTGGATTATTATCAATCGACGAGCATTCATCTTCGAGGAGGATTAGTATCCCAATCCCCTTCTAAATGCATAGTAATTATCAGGCTTTCCTCTTGGGACATATCTGCTTTAGGAGGGTTCGAGGGCCTCGTCCGAATAGACCTTCCCCGTGTGTCAAGTCATACCCCATCTTTTCATGATACCCGGTGTTTGGACTATATCTGAATGTGTGGAGGATAGGCCCATTGTCATCTTCACCTTCTTCAAAGAAATGATTACGTTGGAGCGCATCTCCTTTTCCAGTAAACCAGTCTCTTTCACTACTTGATCTTAGGTGGGATGACAAGTGTTGTCCCAAAGAGTCGGGCTGCTTTTGTGTGAAGCAAGATGATCGAGTTGGCGAGGTGCAACTGGATCATTGTATAATCTGTTATCACATCATTCAAAGATAAAGGATACTCTAAATGCGTCATTTATTGATTCATCGGCAATTTGCCAATTACAATGTTCATCGGCGATTCTTCATCGTCAAGATTGATTACAAGGGGTACAATGTCATTTAAAACAAAACCTCCACTATAACCAAGCCGGTTTGGTATCGGCTTCTTCACTGTCATACCTTGGTAGATGATTGATTTGGACTCATTAGTAGAGGAGAGAATCGGTGAAATAATTCTCCATCCTTAAGCGGTTGTTTGTCGCGACCAATCTTGACCTCATTATTACGTGTCTACATATTTGAGACGATGAAGAAGTAGATGGGACTATAACGTTATTGTGGATCCAAGGTCGACCGACAATAAGTTATAGGAAGTCTCGTCAATCACATAGCAAGTGACTTGGGACTTTAAGTCCCCATTTGGCACTAATCCGGATTTTACCAAGTGGGCGGGACCGGTGGTGTTAAATCCGTGAATCATTGCCGTTGATGCTAACTTCTTTGGCGAGTTCGAATGATACATGGCCTTGAGGCATGATGCTCCTGTGAACCGGATCGACTTGGATCGGTTAACTTCACTAGAGCCAATATACGGTGAAGTATAGCGGCCTATCGTGCTTTGAATTCCTCGATCGCATATCCTCCTTTGTAAAAGGTGATGCAAGGAAGTGTTTAGTCGCAAGGTTGCATTCTTTGGGCGACTCTTACGGACTCGGCCTAATCTGGGTGAAGACTTACGAATCGGTGAGGGCTTCTTGAAGAGCTTCTCGTCTCTTTTGATAATGTGACAACTCATAGAAGTGATCCTTGCGGGGATATTGGCTAATGGGCCATGGCGACGAAGCGGTATGGAAGTTGAAGTTCCGGTTTATCTCTTCAATCAGGCGGCCCGATCAGGCTGCCGGAGTTGAACTTCATCTGGCTGCTTTGTAGCTTCTTTGGCGACCACTTCTTTATTGCGCTTTCTCAGTGCGAGTGGGGATTTGTTGGTACCCCGCTCACGAGGCGTTTTGGCATTAGGGTGGGGACTTAGGGTACTTGTATTTATACTCTTGTCCACTCGGTGGCATGGGCTTGGTTCCCCCGGACGGTGGGATGTTACCACGTTCATCGTCTCCCTCGAGTGCGGAGTAATGCATGCGCCTTTCCCTTACGCTTATTCTTGAAGAAGGGCTACCCATTGCTCATCTTCCGGTAAGTGCGGATGGACCCACAACCTTCGGAACATTATCGATACAAGTCCTTTACGGCGTTGCTTGTGTGGGTGCGTCATTCACCGTCTTCAGCGCAACTTTGACCAGCGGTTGGGTTCAAACCATGTCAATGGCACCGACCGAAACTTATGGATACGCATTAGCTCCGACCTTCTTCTCTTTGGGCGGCTTCATAGTAATGACCCTACATCAATTAAAGCACGGATTTTGTCCTTAAAGGTAAAGCGGGATTTAGTGGGGTGATGAAGCGCCTATGGTATGCCGTATCTTGGGTCATTAGTGTTCATCGCCTCCTCTTGATTCGAATCGGAGGGCTTGATCTTGTTATTTTCCACAAGATATTTGAAGAGCCAGGGAATCTCGTGTCCCTAAAGGAATAGGACTTGGGAATCTGCTCTAAGGCCTGTTTTTGTGGCCCGGTTGCCCGTTATTTGTACTGTTCTTTGGCCGGCTGTTCTTCTTCTGCTGCTGATCTTTGGGGTTGGAGTTGGAGCGTTTGGTTATAGCCGTCTTGGCTTGCTCTTTCCCTTTGCAGCGTGGGACAAAGTTAACGAGCTTCGTTGTCGGTGACCCCTCGCCTTTTCCTTTTGAGGAATCTCTCGGCTTGCTCTCCACGAACCTTCAAGTCCTTCCGTTATCGATGGTCTGTACCCATTGCTTCAAGCACATCTATTGATAAGTTCTTGTGGCAGGTTTGGAGGATGAACTCCTGTTATTGGATCCCGTGGTTCATTGCCTTGTTAGAATCGTTTAACAAAGATGTCCACGGTTTCTCGTCTTTACGCTTCGTCGAGAACAGCGTCCGATCGATACCTCGGTATCGTCATCAAAGAAATTGGTAAGAAGCTAGACTCCATGTCGTCGTAGAATGCTCCCGGCTTGAGGCGGTACCATTCGAGCAGCCACGAAGGGTGCCAGCGAATGACCGAACCATCAAGGGTTCGTTGCGAGAAATAACTCAGAGGTGTGACTTGAAATAAATCAAAGTCTGCGTCGGGGAACCCTTCCGTCAAATGGTGTGAAGTTTATTAAGTTAAACCGGCGGGTAAGGATTGATTCCCACTCCCTCCGGTATGGGCAAGGAATACTGTCTTCTTTACTTCTTGGCGAATCAATGAGTTGATTTTGCTCTCCATATCTTTGATCTTCGTTCTCGCAGCAACAGCGTCGCGTGTGGTTCAAAGGTTATCATCTTCGGTGCTTCCTCGATCCAGTGTTGTCATCTTGATCAAGCGTCAATGTGTTGACTTGATTCCCCTCGATGCTTCGTTAAAGCTTGGATGTTGGTCATGCATTTCTCTCATCGTGCGCTGACTCCATCTCTAATTTGAAGTTTTCCGTTGTTTATTCAGCCCGTCTAGCATTTTGGCCACTTGATGCATGCGATCATAAGTGTTTCTTGGGGCTCCCTTAGCTAGATACGGTATGATCGGATCGCGTTGAGCCAATATCGGCCATCATCCTCCGCGGTAGCCTTGAAGCTTATAGGTATCGGATCGTCGGATAGTCGGGACCCATAAGCGAGTTAGCCGTTGCGATGCGGGAATAGCCCGTGGCGATGATTCTTTCTTTGGTCATATTATTAGTGACCTCGGCAACTCACCCTCGGAGATCATCCTTTGCGAATCGCCTTGTCCTAGGTCTCGGCATCTCGTGGTGAGTCTGGAAGTGACACCCTTTAAGAGCTTCTTGATGGCAATTGCACTCCGAGCATCGTCTTGATGAGCTTGGAGCACAAGCATGGCTGCGTCAATTTGGGAATCGCCGAGATTTTCGTTACTCCTTGCGGTGATACAGCTCATTGGTGTGTGTATCGAAGCAACCTGGTATGTCGGCGTGGTCTCTCGGGTATAGCGTCCTCATCGTCGGATGAAAATGTCTCCTTAGAGGGCGGGTCAATCCATGAAGCTTAGAAGTGACTCGCCTAGACTTCGCCGATGTGGTAGCGAAGTCTCGGCGAACTCGGACTTCAATTTTCAATCCGATAGGAGAGTGCGAGGAATCTTTTGTCTTTCTTTGGAGCGGGTGCGACCTCTTGCATGAGGTGACCCGTGATTCTCTCAGGACCAGAGCGATCCTTGATAGTCGGTTTGGTGGTGGTGGCGGAGTTTGGCTTCTGCTTGATTGATCTGACGCTTTGTCTTTGGCGTCGTCGATCTTGGACCTTGGCGTTGGATTTATAGCGCTTGTATCCTTGCTTAAAGCGAGAGGCGGAGTGTAGGCGTGAGGTTGGGGCACCATTAGACTTGGGCCTCAAACACGGCGATGCGTTGGTGGCTTCTTTGCCACTTCCTTCTTTAATTCGAGCACTTTGCACCAAAGCTTCGTGCTTGCGCCAGAGTGCTTGGCGCTTCGGATCGCTCTGAAGTGTGGGCGGTTCCGTTTGTGAGGACCCACTCGTCGGTTGATGGCTTGGATAAACCGTCGATTCCTTGAGTGGACCTGCGTGGTGAGTCTGGACCTTAGATCCGCTTCGCCGGACCCCATCCGTGGATTGCATGGCCTTGGCGGTTTGCAGCGCCATGCTGCATCGTCGCTTTGGCGGGCTGGCTTGGAGAGTCTTGGCGTCATCGGCGTTCATCTCGGATCCGTTGTAGTTCGGACTTGAGGCGCGAGGGGGATTTCTCGCTACGTGGCGGCGGGGGTTGGACTTCGCCGTCTGGGGCTCTACCGAGAGGCCCATCGGGTTCTCCTGCGGCGAGTCCTTCTTGGAGCGTGAGGGGGCTGATGGGAAGAGGGTGAGGACAAGTACTCCTCGAACTTCTCTTGGTCGAACTTCGAACTTCGACCTCTTCCTCCACAGGGATAAGGATCAGCGGTTGCGTACAGCGACCTCTCCGTCGAGGCGGTGGCTCCCCTAATCGTGAGCTTGTTGTGGTAAAAGTCGGGATGATTGTCATTGATTTGAATTTGCTACGGCTTCTTTGGCCTACAAATTCAAAAGAAATGCCTTTTATTTTAAAGGCGTTGAAAATCAAAAAGATTACAACTTTTATCCTTAATGAACAAACACGAGGATCTGTTATATGGATCACAACTGCGTGAGTTCTTTGCTGTCTTGGGACTTATTGTGTCCGTGGACCGCATAATTCAATCTGGTGTAAACCGGGTTACGGAACTACAGGGCGTAGAGGGCTCGTTTCCACGAAGCGAAGCGCTGAGGGGAACTCACACTCGAAGGAGGATCGCTGCTGAGGGATCACACTCGAAAGGAGAGGAAGGTGGGAGATCTACAAGGAGAAATCAGCTATCCACGAGGTTAAGAGCTTAACCTAGAGGGTATCTGTAGTTCGACCGAGTTTGTTTACCTTCGCCTATAGATCGGCGTCGTGGACTTGAGCGCGTGCTTTCCGAACCGTGCGTCGTAGATCTCGCGAGGGCTCTTCAGAAGTCCGCCAAAATCCAAGCCAAAATCCCAAAAATCCGACCTCAAAGTCTCCAAAATCCCCTTGGAGGGAGAACCCATTTAGCATGGGGGGTGTGACGGCCATGGTGGCAGAGCTACCTCGAACCACTTGGCGGGGCACCTCGGCAAGTTGGTAGAGGTGGCTCGACCATGGTGGCCGAACCACCTAAACCATGGCGGTACCTCGACAAGTTGGTAGGGGTGGCTCGACCATTGTGGTAGAGCCACTTCAAACGGCTTGGCGAGGTAGCTTCGACCAAGAAGTTGGCGCAACGGCTTCTTTTCGCCGTTTTTCGTTTTCGACTCTTGGCTTTCTCGGGACTTAGATTCCGTCGTATTTGATTCAGGGACTAATTCTTGGTTCGTTCGGTTCAACGGTCTCAATCCGATCGTCCATTTAAGTCCGGTTTAAGCGGGTGCTTGTGGCGTTGTGGGTTGTGCTCGAGTTAAGCGATCAGAGCGTGCATCATTCGATGGGTTGTCGTTATTGACTCCGTCGCGAGTTGGTTTGGAGATCTTGTAGGTATTTTTCAACGCCTACAATTATGACTCCAAGAGAGATGCAATGATGACTTTGACCATGCATTTAATGTAATAGTGACTGGCTGTCATTGCTAAGTTTGAGAGGGAACGCCTTTCGTCTCAGTTCCTCGAGAGAGGTCGAGTGAAGACGCCTTTTGATTCGGCCTGCTGACCGAGGATGCCTTGGATATCTGAGATGGCTCGAGTGACGACGTCTTTCAAGTCGGCCTTTTGAACGAGGATGAATGAAGACGCCTTTCGAGCTGGCCTTTATAAGACTTGGGTCGGGTTGATATCCAGTTGATCGAGACATGTGTCGCTTTCTGAAGCGAGATTTACACTCAGTGTGTTCTATGATATACCAGAAACTGACGACCATTTCCGATGGAACATAGCAGACTCATCAAAAGTGACATCAAGGCTGATAATAATCTCAGGAGACTTCGGATCAGGACACCACAACCTAAAACCCTTAACACCCGATGCATAACCTGGGAATATGCACTTCTTCACTCGAGCCTCAAGTTTTCCTTGACTGACATGCGAATATGCATGGCAACCAAATATTTTTAGATTAGAATAATCCGAAGGCTTACCGGACCAAACCTCCTCTGGAGTTTTACAACCGATAGCTGTAGATTGTGACCGATTCACTAAGTAACCAGCCGTATTCACCACTTCCGCCCAATATTTCTTGCCTAAACCTGCACTAAATAACATTCAATGAGCATTCACTAAAAGGGTTCTATTCATACATTCTGCCACTTTATTCTGTTGTGGTGTACGAGGGACTATGCGATGTCTAACAATTCCCTAATTCTTGCAAAACTCAATTAAATTCTCATTCAAAAAACTCAAGGCCATTATCAGTTCTAAGCCCCTTAATCAGCCTCCCAGTCTACTTCTCAATCAAAGACTTTCACTGCTTGAAAGTCACAAAGACCTCATCTTTATGTCTCAAAAAATAGACCCAAACCTTCCTAGAGTAGTCATCAATGAAGGTTAACAAATATCTCAAACTACCACCCTTTGAGGCAACTTGAAAAGGTCCCCAAAGATCTAAATGGATATAATTCAAAGTACCTTTAGTCTGATGCACTGCCGTACTGAAGGTGACTCTTTTCTGCTTCCCGATGATGCAATGCTCACAGAACTCTAATTTTCCTATACTCTGTCCACATAAAAGACCCTTCTTGCTCAACTTGGCCAATCCGTGCTCACTCATATGACCAAGTCTCATATGCCATAATCTGGTAGTATCTGCTCCTGATATCGATGATGCAGCTGCAACTGAGCCGGTAACAGTAGAACCCTGCAAAACATACAAGTTGCCAATCTTCTTTCCTTTCATAACCACAATAGAGCCTTTTGTAATCTTAAGAACTCCACCTTCACCTGAAAAATTACACCCAAGACTATCAAGAGTGTCCAAAGAGATGAGATTCTTCCTTAAATCTGGAACATGCCTAACATCAGTCAAAGTCCTGATGACTCCATCATGCATCTTAATCTAAATTGTCCCTTTTCCAACAGTCTTGCATGAGGAGTTATTCTCCATGAGAACAACTCCACCATCAATGACTTCATAAGTGGTGAACTAATCTCTATTACGACACATATGATAGGAACAAACCAAATCTAAAATCCAATCATCCATGCTCCTGTTTTTATCATTGCTAATCAATAAAATCACATCTTTAGCAATACCAACTTCAGCGAGTCCTCCTTTGGTTTTTCTTCATACTCTTCTTATTTTTTCTTGTTCTACAATCTATAACAATTGGCCTTGTCGTGCCATTTCTTCTTGCAATAACTGCAGGTCAGATTCCTACGCTTCGACTTATACCTGTTATAGAGCCTTTCTTTCGATCTTCCTAGAACAAACAAGCCATCAGCTTTATCATCACTTTCGCTTGTGGTTAATTCTTTATCGATCTTCTCTTTATTCAACAAGTTCTCTTTGAAGTCCTTAATGCTAATAGAATCTCGATCGTAAAGCATAGTATCCCTGAAGTGCTTGTAGGAAGATAGCAAAGAACACAATAATAATAGGGCTTGATCTTCATCATCGATCTTAACATCAATCTTACTCAAATTTGTAATCACAGAATTGAATTCACCAAAATGAGATTTGATGGGTGTACCTTCCGACATCCGAAGTGTGTACAAACGCTACTTCAAGAGGAGGCGATTAGTGAGTGACTTCGTCAAATACAAATCCTTCAACTTAGACCATAAATCAGCGGTTGTCTTCTCCGTGAGAACTTCTTGTAAAACTTTATTAGTTAAACATAACTGGATCACTGTGAGAGCTTTTTCATCCAACATGTTCTAATCTTCCTCCGTCATGGTAGCCGATTTCTTAGACTTTCCGAACAAAGCCTTCTTCAATCCGCTCTATGTTAACACGACGATCATCCGAAATTGCCAAATATTGAAATTGATGTTACCGTCAAATTTCTCAATATCCCACTTCATAGTGGTTGTCGTCATCTTCTCGTCCGATTGATAGCTGAGGCTCTGATACTAATTTGTTACCAACTCAAAATAGCATTCTCTCAGCCAAAGCATGACCGAGCTGAGATGCCGACTTCGATCGTGTGTATTTGAGGCATTCATAACAGAATTATTTTGGGAATGAAGGTAACCTATTTGTTTTATTTCCTTTATCGATTACTCTGATTTATTGCATAGGCTTTTTAATACGATATTTATATTAGAAAAGATTATTAAAGTGCTAGTAACTTATTTAGTTACACACAAGTTTATCGTGTTGCGCACTCATCGCGTGCATTGAAAGACTAGTCAATTAATTTAGAAAAACAATCCTCTATTTTTGAATTGTAATGATGCATCAAAATAATACTTTGTAGCAGTAGAAGCCCAAATGCAAGGTAACAGAAACAAAGCCCAAAGTTTTCTAGTTTGTGAGTAGAAGTAAAAGGCAACACCAAACAACTCAATTCCTCAGCATTAGGCAAACAGTTGAAACAATTCACACGCTTACAAAAACTAACCACAAATAATATTAACACAAACTGATCACGGCTGAATTTTAAACACAAATCATAATGGGATCCTTAATTTTTTATGCATAAGTTAACCTTTGATCCTAAACTCTTCCATCATGATTTCTTTATCATCAGTTTTCTTGGTGGCAAAGATCTTGAAGAATTCTGGAAACAAGAAGGATCCGTAGAGGGGAGGGTTATTATCCTTGCTTAGAAGAGCTTCGGCTGGACAAATGATGCAATCATCTGCGGACCTGATGGGCAAGGCGATCGACGTTCTTGCCAAACTTTGGTTCGTTACAGCTCGATGCTCCACCGCCTTTAGCAATCCATTAGTTACTACCTGTTCCGATCAAATAATATTTCACAGTAATTAAGCTACATAACAAGAAAAAAAGGAGTATATATAAGCATACTACATCAAGCCTATGCCTGACGCACAAAAGACCTAAGGAAAAAAGTTTTCCAGTTATTGCGTGGTTCACTTTTATAAATTTATCCCAATCCAATTAATTGCATGACCTTTTGCTGATAGACCTAACATTTTAGAACAATTAATTAATTAACATTTAGGCTACCCACATTCAAAATCACTCTTAAATCCAAAATACTTTCTGAATTACTTTTCAATTGAATACATTGTGTATTTCAGCAAGTTTATATACAACCAACTTACAACAAAACATAGCAATTTATTACGAAATGTAACAACTTATAGCAAAACCTAGCGATTTACGACAAAATATTACCTTACACGAAATTTGTGAAGTATACAAAATGGATTTAAAGATAATTTAGTAAAGAAACACATAAAACCAAACTGTAAGAGATTGAACAAGTTACCTCAAATAGAAGTTCAAAATTTATCACAAAGGCATTAGGGAGAGGGTCGACAGAGACCCATTGGTCATCGTGCAGGACCTGGAGCCCGCTAACTTTTCCTTGAAGAAGAAGAGTGATGAGATTTGGATCGCAGTGCTTCGGCAAACCTAATGTTAAGCTTGGATCTGGGCATCGTGGATAGTAGTTAAAAACCATCTTCACAGGGCCTCCCTACGATTTCCAGTCAAATAATCCTCGTCCAGCCCTAATCCAATGGAGATGAGCCTTAAAAGTCTAGCCGCTAACCCTTTGCCTCTGGTGCAAACTTGCTCATGATTTCCCTTCAGATACAAATGCAAAAACATTACTGAAACATATAGCACTAGTTTTGTTCACTACAAGATATCCATCAATATATATCATGAATTAATGTTATATATGTTACTTTAAATTATCAGGTTTTTCTGGAAAAAGATGCTCGAATTTCGCCACGGGGTACGCAGAAATGATGAAGCAGTCCCTCCAGTAGAGAGATTTTTCTTTTCCATAACCTTGGCCTGTAAAAAGTCTGGGCTCTTTTCTTGGATCTTCCGAATAGTAACAAGCTTTGTTTTCAGCAGGCATCTCAAAAAATTCCTGAGCAACTCTTATCATGTCATTATAACCAGATCTTTTGGAATTCCATGGTTAATTACCTGCAGTCCATGATTCATCAAAACAGCTAAGCACGCTCTCCGCAATAAGGATTAGATTGCAATTAGGATTTTGAGCACTATTTCCACATACAAGTGAACTGCATTGCCTGTGTGTGGGGTTGGAAACGAGTTCCAAATGACAAATAGAATTGGCTTGTTCATCTAACCATTCAATAGTTTATTTATCTGTAAAAAAATTATTTTTATTATACATTTCATAATTAATAAAATTTAAACTTGATATATATTTGATTTCTGAAAGAAACATGTATTAATGGATGGGATACTCGGTGAATATAAGCATCATAGTAATTGGATTTGGATTGTGAACTCATTAATCAAGGAAAATAAGGATCTGAATTCTCTTTGCTACTTAAAAATAGTGAAACTTTTATCATAATCGTTGATTTGTTTAGAGGATGACTATGATTCATTCTAAATAGTCATCTCTTCACTATTTTTTATAGTGGAGAGGACATGAATCCAAAAAAAAAAAAAAATTGTTGTATAAATAAATAACCTGAAAGAAACCATATTCTTTCCCAGCTTTGAGGATTTCTTGGACAACGACATCTTCACTGCCTCCTTGAAGATCTACAACAGGGATGCTTTCGCAAGTTGTCACAGTGTTTGGACGTTGCTCCTCCGGAAATATGTATGTTTCTGGCACTACACTTCCACGGCTAAGTCCATCTGATACCAGCTTTTCCATCTCTCTCTAAGGTATTATTGAGCTGGTGATAAAGAGTCGGATTCTAATTATAGTAGTCGTGAAGTGTTGTGGAGTTAGTAAAGAGTAGGGTTTTATATATATAGGCTACAAGAATGGAATAATAATTCCCTTCACAGGCTAGCGTGAGCTTATCCCAAGCAAAATTAAAGAGAAAATGATGCGGAGACAATAATTGATATTTTTGGAAGAGTTTTGGTTCAAATTGGTTTCTAGTTTTTAAGGAATGTCTTTTTATTTTAGGAAGTCTAATTGTCTTGGGAATGTCTTTTTATTTTAGGAAGTCTAATTGTCTTAGGAATGTCTTTTGTTTTAGAAAGTCCAATTGTCTTAGGAGAGGTTATTTTAGTACTTTTGCTTTGTTTTACACTCTATATAAGGGGATGAACTATATGTTATTTTTCAGTTGGTTATTATTAATCTCAAAGTTTTCTATTCCTAGGGTTTCTAGGGTTTGTGTCGTTTTGCTTTCGTGCGAGAGCGAGTAGTTATTTCTTTGATTACGCTTCGCTACATCGGTTGGTATGAGGGCGGGCTCATGCTATGGCCACCGATAACAAAGTTAATCACCCTCCTCTTGATCTTGTGCGACAAGTTGATGCCCTAGATCGGCGTGTTGGCGAAATCGTCGCGGTGATGGAACTTGGCGGCCATAATAAGAGGAATCAAAGCGAAGTCAATGGCGAGGTGCGTGCGGGATGTTGCCCATAATCGACCCACCAAAAGTGGTGTTTGTACTCAATCAAAATCAAGGCGGTGAGAACTTCGGATATGGAAGATTTTGGGGGTGAAGAAGACATTGCTACGGATGAAGGGAGACATGGTCACGATTCAGAGCTAGGGTTAAGGATCTTCCTTGTTTTAGGGTAACCTCAACATTAGAAGACTTTGATTGGCTTCACCGGATCGAGTTTTTGAGTTTCAATCCATCTTGGAAAGCAAGTTTCTTTAGTGGCCTACAAGTTGAGGTGGAGCCAGCAACATGGTGGGATCAACTCCAACTTAATCGGACTGCAACACAAGCGGCAATTACGTACTTGGCGTCGCATGGAGAGAGAGCTACGATCGAGATTCTTGCCTGTGGATTATGAGCAAATCTTATTTGCTCAGTTCCAGAATTGTCACCTGTTCGCGGTAAAAGTTGGTTTTGTATTCATTGTTTGTTGAACTTGTTTACAGCTTCGTTGGCCTACAACAAAATTCAAACAAAAGAAATGCCTTTTATTTCGGGCATACAATGAAAACAAAAATTATAACTTTTTCCTTTTGTGAACAGCGCTCGGATCTCTATTCCGGGATCCTCGCTTGGTGGGTTCTTCGCGGTCGGGGATCTTGTCCGTGGGCGACAGCGCAATTCGATCCGTGGAAACGGGTTCGGAACTCTGAGGCGTGAAGGGGCTCGTTTCACGAAGGAAGCGGCGCCTAAGGGGATCACACTCACGAAGGGAGGATGCCGGGGATCCACCTCACGAAGGAGAGGATGGCCGGGCGGGTGAGATCTACTAGGAGAAATCCTGGTAGCTATTCGTAGCCGACCCGATTTGCTTACCTGTTGTTGAAGATCGGCGTGGATCGAACTTGTGATCGCCGGTGCTCGGAGCGGTTACAGCGGCTCGTAGATCTGCGAGAATTCTTCAAAGATCATAAAATCCAACCCGCCCTTCCAAATTCTCGAATCCCCCTCCTCAGGCGGGAAGACCCCTATTTATAAGATCGAGTCAGTACCTGCAGTAACGGCAGCTTAGTAGAGCACCTCGGCAAGTTGGCGAAGTGGCTCGGCCATGATGGCCGAGCCACCTCGGCCACTGGCGAGCTCGAACTTCAGCGTGGCCTTCGCCCGTCTTCGCCGTTTTCTCGACTTTCCGGGCTTAGGTCACGCTATTCGACTCTTGGTCTTAGATTCGATGCGTATATAGTTCGGGACTAACTCTTGGTTCGTTCGGTTCAACGATTTGAAATCCGATCGTCTGTTCAAGTCCGGTTTAAGCCGTGCTTGTGGCGTGTGGGTTTGCCGTCGGGTTAGTGTCTCAGCGATTCGGCGTCGTATTATCAGATGGGTTGTCATTCGCCGACTTCCATGCGAGTTGGTTTGGGGATCTTGTAAGTATTTTTCAGCGCTTCTGGATACCCTCCAAAGTGTTTCGAGTCGTTCTTTTATAGGCACGGAATACTGGACATGATGTTCGGCCTTCAATCGTGAGGGTCCCACAAGTTAGCTTCAAGTCTTTGATTCCTTCGGATCATCTAGTGCTTTGTAGGATTTACGATAAAGTCGGTCTTTGCATTTATTGTCGACCGCTTGTTGAAATCTTGATTGAAGGCTGGTGTGCGAGTTTTGTTTGTAACTTCGTGTTGGTTGGTTGTTGTTTAACTAACCATCGGACTTTTGGACTTCTCAGGTATGTCGGCGAACTCCTTGTTGGCGACCGCGTTGGTAGTTGTCGAATCATGAAATTTCATAACCCTCAATCGGCTAATTCTTCCATCATCCGTGTGTTGTTGGTTTGACCAGTGGGAGGAAAAATCCTTTCATGGAAATATCCTCAGGGGATTCCTTGTCGAAGCGAGAGACAATTTGGCCTTGTATATCATTTTCGGACATCGGCCGCGATGTGTTGAGGCATTGGGATAATCTGCACTTTATCAATGATAATCAAATCATCGTGGGAGTATTTTTATGAAAATACTCAAAAGGATTCTGGTTGGAGCAGGAAACAATCGGCTTTGCAAATCCTCATTTACGGAATTTCGCATGGGAGAGGATTCGAGCGTTGACCGTGTCGTTATGACCCTCAAACTTTATTGGCGATGATCGAGTTATCCCGGGAACAATTTTTATGAAATCAGGGAACTCCTCGTCAAAGCGAGGGAAGCTTGATTTAGACTTCATTATACCTTTTGGAGTATCACGGTGGGAAAATTATGGGTTATCGAGTTATCCTTAGAATATGGGTTTATTCTCCGGGAACTTCGTTGAAAATTGGGAATAGTTTATACTCATATTCCTAATTGGAGTAGGATTAGGCGGCGTTGATTAGCGTCGATGCAATCCGCACGATCAGTTATCCCTAGAATATTTTTATGGAAATATTCTTAGGGAACTTCTTGACAAATTAGGAAGCGGTTTATACTCGTATTCACGATTGGGTAGGATTAGGTGGCGTTGATTAGCGTCGATGCAATCCGCGATCGAGTTATCCTAAGAATATTTTTATGGAAATATTCTTGGGAAACTTCTCGACAAATTAGGAAGCGGTTTATACTGTATTACGATTGGAGTAGGATTAGGCGACGTTGATTAGCGTCGATGCAATCCGCGATCGAGTTATCCTAAGAATATTTTTATGGAAATATTCTTAGGGAACTTCTCGACAAATTAGGAAGCGATTTATACTCGTATTCACGATTGGAGTAGGATTAGGCGAGCGTTGATTAAGCGTCGATACAATCCATACGATCGAGTTATCCTAAGAATATTTTTATGGAAATATTCTTAGGGAACTTCTCGACAAATTAGGAAGCGGTTTATACTCATATTCACGATTGGAGTAGGATTAGGCGGCAGCGTTGATTAGCGTCGGGGACCTTCAGAGGTGTTATCTGCCAGAATAAATCTTGAGAATCTTTCCAAATATAGCGGAGGGAGTAGGAGTCAATCGGCGGACTGATTTGGCACTATTTTGACATCAGGATAAGGTTCCAATTAGGACTCCTAATTAGGGGCTGATTAGAGTCCTAATTAGAATTGATTTGGGCCCATTAGGAGTTGTTATAAATACCCATGATCCCCTTTGCCTCTGACCTAGGCGGCCCCTTTGGCTCCTTTTCTCTTGTTTTCATCTTGTCTCTCATTGTCTCGTCTCTCTCGAACAACGAGGTACCGCCACGAGTATTTTACAGCGCTATTTCTTTTTCTTCTTCTCTTTTTTTGTCGTGCGAGTGCTGGTGGCCGAGGAAAGGGCGAAGCAGCGAGCGGCCGCCGTGGCGGCGCATGGGCTTCGGCCTTGGCCAGCGCTGGCGCTCGGTCTGGCCGGCGCTGGGCCGGCCCGACTAAGTGCACAAGCGCTCGGTCTCGGGCGCTGGCCTTCGGTCGGTGGCCGGGGCACCCGTTGGTGCACCGGTCGTGGCCCGTGAGCCTGACCGACCATGAGTCTCTTATGCTAAATTGCTGATTTTTCAGCGCATATCGACTTTATTTGTCTTCTTTTGCGGTTTTCGTGTCGTCGCGAAGATCTCATGTTCCAAGGGGTGATCAACCCTTGCGTCGGCGTGAATGCCGCGCCTCCTTCTTTCGATTGGTCTTGCGTCATCATCTTCATTATATATATATATCGTTGTATCCCGTTCTCCTTTGGCGAAGTTGGGAAGGCGAAATCCCCTTTGTGGGGATTGGCGCTGGTCACGTTTCATCCTCTCATGTGTACACTCGTTCGACCAGCTTGTTCTCCTTTGTGAGGTTGGGAAGAGTTCTCCGCCGTGGGGATTGGCTTCAAAGATTGGTTTTGCATGGTCATCACCGTCTCGATATCAATGGGGCGATTTCATACAGTATCCATGCTGCGTAGAGCGGGATATATTGCTGCTTTGTTTACCACGACTATATTTATCGTTCTCAGAATTATTTGATACAGAAATCGTCGTACCGTTATAAGGTCGTGACTCAATCTATGTAAGATGAATTCGCTTTACTAACTGAATATTTTTCGATTTGATTGATTATTCCTCGGGGAGCTTTTCGACTTCACGGTTGATGACCATAGTGAATATTATTCCCGTGTGGCGATCCGCGATTTTATCTCGCCTCGATTTGCACCGGTACATCGCCGGAGCGATTGGTACTTGAGGGGAGTTTTCGCATCCTCGGACTATTGGTCACCGATCGCCACTCGTAAAGACACGGCTCCAGCGCCTGCAAGATTATCACGTTGGCGGCTTGGTTAAGGATCAGGATCGGCTTTTATGAGAGTGGCGGTGGTTGAACCACAGGCGGCGGAGGTCCTTTGTATATTCCCGGATACCTCATCGGCTCTCATTGACCGACCTCGGACACTATCTTGTACACGCGCCGTATGTCTTGGCGTCGTAGAGAGCAAATCATATCCATTGCGGGTTTATTACCCGGCGGTTCGAGTTCCAGGAATCGTATCATTGGCCTTCATCCGGGAATTGTGGGGTTGGACACGCCCGTGATGAGCTTTTTGTCACCCCTTCGACTTTGAAGAACCGTCGCTCGTTGGGCGAGAGATCGTCATCTAGTCATAGATTTTCTGTTGGGTTCACTCATCGGGTTAACATTGGTGGGAATCGCGACCAACTTCGTCCTCAGCGATGGGATGGAGAACCGTGCTTGCGGCTGTATTCATGATTAATTGCCACCATGTATGGCCTTCCAATCGAGCCAACCATTTCTTCACCTTATTCAGCTCTATAATCCATATTCGAATCGTTTTCACTAAACCGCGTGAGTTGGGGCTGGCTTTACATGAGATGTCAGTATTTGGGGTTTACCCGGGGAAGATCTCATCGGGTACTTCCTTCCATCGGAAGCGATTTTGAAGAAACACACACAGGCCGTTACAAGACTTTATGGGATCTCACTTGTCATTATTATATAGCTCACGGCCCAATCGAACCTTGCGCCAAAAGAAATTGCAAGTGAGTGCAGGCGGAGTTTGCCCATTACTTGTTCCGGCATTTGGAGGACAAATCTGGCGAGGAAATATGTGGCTGTCACGCTCACTCGCCGAAGGTTAATGAACTGGTCGAGAGATCGAGGCTAACTCCTATCGGCTCATTCGCCAAAGATGGTTTTCCCCAGGGACAAAGTTTGCAACCTTTACGTGGCATGCGGTGAAGCCTATCCGGTAAAACTCTTCTAGCAGGCTATCTTGCAATCTAGCTAAAGAAATGTGTGGTTCCATATCAATCGATGATGCTTTACCTTTGGAGGTCCTTTATCTGCAGTTCGGCTTGCCCACAGAAGGAACTCTCTCTCCTTCCGTAATGGTGGCCAATATTCAGTGGATTGCGGCATATAGTCAGGCGTTTACTCGAGAAAAGGATGAGCCATCATCCGTATTCCTTCCGCCGAGTAGAGCTCCCATATACCTATTTGATGGCTTGGCTGGTCCTTCATCGTCGACATGATGTCGTACGGGTTCCATAGATTCGTCTACTCCTTTCTTGCGGTTGGTAGAGGATTGCGGATGGAAGGCGTGGCTTTATAGAGATCAAGAAGCAGTCTGATTCATAAAGGGTAAACCTTTTCCGGATATTTTCCTCGATTCTGCGGTCAATATGGTGAGTCCTTGGTGGCGAGGAGGTGCGAAGACCGCAGCCAGACTTCACTTGACATTGGTACATTTCAAGCGGCTAGTGAACATCGAGGCAGGGTATCTCACTTTCCAGAGTAAAGAGAAGATGCTTCATTGAGCCTTATTTTCCTGTCGTTTTGCTTTCGCCGGTTCGGTTCACGACCAAGCGTTGGGAACCAGAACCGATGGCTCAGACTTCGTGGTGGACTTGTGGATGGCCGAGCATGGTTATGGAGCTTCATGGGATGTAGGTGTTAGATTAGGATTGGAATTTGGGTCGACATTCCTTCATTGCGGTTGGCTATTAGTAGCTGGGGTCCACAGTGAGGGCTATCTCGATTTGGCGGCTAAAGCATTGTTGCGGCCGACACTCGAGACACCAAGATGCGTTCTAGCTCGGAGGAAGTGTAAGCCAATATCGCCAATTGAGGCGAGGAGGAGTTTCACAACTCTGTATTTGGGACTTTAGGAGAGGACCAGCGAAGACTACGGTTTATGAGAAGAACCTGGTACTCTCTCCTTTTCCCCTTCGTTTTCTCATCCTTTCTATTGGATTCCTCATTCAAGCTGAATTTTCGGAAAATCGTTGAAGAAGAAAAATTCGACCTTCGAGGGTTAAATGAAAGAGGTTAGCCCATAAGACTTCAGCGTGAATCCTCGGTCCTTTGATATAGACTTGACCCGTGATGATCCGGTCGATGTGAGGAGGTAACAATTCAAGTGATGTAATCTGAAATTTTCGGCTTTTGGAGGCTGACATTCCTCGGTTTGCATGCGGGGGTTTAGGGATTATGATTACGGCTTTGATTTTCCTCACCACGATTACTGCTGGGCCCGATTACGCTCATCTTGAGCAAGTTTTACTCAACAAATGTATGGAGCTATGGCGGAGACCAATGTAGGACTGATTGGCGAATCCGTACATCTAACATCGATAATTCCTCGCTAGATGGCGAATCACGGGAATTAAGCGACTTCGGATTCGTACCCCTCTAATTGCCTCTTAGCTTTTTGCTCTTTTAGAGAGTGGGGAGACAAATGCACAAACCGAGACTAGGCAGCTAACTCCGTAGGAGGTAAGTCACCTTACGATTGTTTGCCCATTTTAGTTGCATTTGTTCTTTCCTAATGCTTTCCTTTCGGACTTCTCGATGGAAGATTTCGTGGAAGGCTGGTTTATCGACAACACTTCCATGGATGACTGTGGCGCTTGGTCCGGGATGGCAATCTTGGTGAAGATTTGCAGAAGCCACAATCCACGAAGAAGGTATGAATTTTCTCTTCGATTAATTATAGGACCACACATTTGGCCAATACTACTATAATTAAAGAGGCACGAAAATTCCCTTTATGTAGTGGCAAGCACTCCTCTTCCAGCGCTTTTTGGTCGGCTACTCTGCTGTTGAGGTAGATGAGCATCTTGAGGGGTCAGGCTGGTTGTGATATCCGATGATAGTTGCTCCTCGATAGACTTCGCCGATCCACGAAACTATCTTTGAAGAGGCGGGTAAGAGTCCTCTAGCGAATATGACTTTGCGTTTTTTGATTAAAGATTCTAAGGTCCTCTTTTCTTTTGTGTAGAGCCTACATCTCGACTCCATGATTTGGCGAGGCGTTGATCTTTGGATGAAGATCCATCCCGTTTTATTATACGTTTGGAAATGCGCTCGTTCTTTTCCTTGGTGAACCGGTGATCGAAAAGGTTCTCCATGGCGGGCTTTCTCTTCATCGATTCGGGCCTTGCTTGATCCCGGATGGCCTTGATCACGGGATATGGGCTATCTGGTGGCTCGAGGCCATTCTTGAACGACCTCGCTCATCACGGAAGAAAGCAGAGACTACAGAACTGCGGGCAGCTGGAGCTTCCTCATACAGTAGCTACTCAGGCCGGCGTGCGTTTAGAGGCATGGCGCGATGCTCGATGTTTTCTTGGGCTCGAGTCGGATCTGAGAGAACAGCGCCGATCAGCTTCGGGCTGTTGTTCTTTGAGACATATTCTTCCTAAGCCATATCGGTGGCATTGTAGCGAGTCGGAGGATAATATCTTTTGGGAGAGAACTCCATGCGAGAGGAAGACAAAATAGTATTTTGGGTGGCTAAGGCCAACAAGGAAGAAGCTCGCCGTCGCGTCTAGGGAACTTCAGTCAGGCGGCGGGCGAATCGAAGAGGCAGCCAGAAGACCGCGAATAGATGAGAGAGTCGCCGGGGGCTGAGTTAAGGAGAACTCCACGAGGCTTATAGTGATGAAGTGTCACCGGCTCGAACAACAAATCCTTTGTCATAGGCTTGATGTTTAAGCGGTTGTAGCTCCTTCTATATTTACTTCAAATGAATAAGATTTATTCCTTTCATTGTTTATTATGATTCTTTTACTTGATGAAATAATTATATAATACTTATAGGGATTTTTGCAAAACCCTCGACCATCAGCGGGTTTGATTAGCCTTTACTAACTACTGTTTGAGTTGGGCTAAGCGTCGCGAATTATCACGGATCCGTTCCGCCGCGTGGCGTTGTGCTAAAAGAATGAAACTCTTCTAGACTTGTTGCTATGATATTGAATACATAGGCTCGGTACTCTTTTACGGGCAAGAGACCACGACAGCGTGTTCAGGCGAGACTCCCTTCTTAGGCCGAGATAAAATACCGGAATCGGACTCACGGTGTCTTCTTCAATCGGAAAAAGGCTAAATCGGTAGCAGCGTATGGCGTTGGCTTTATCCCTTCTTAGGCGGGATAAACTACCCGAGATCGGACTTCAATGTCTTCTTCAATGTCGAAAAAGACTAAACCGGCGGCGTGTTAGGCGTCGGCTTTAGGGTTATTGGCCAACCGACCCTCAGCGGGTTTGATGAGCCTTTACCAACTACTGTTTGAGTTGGGCTAGCGTCGCGGATTATCTAGATCCGTTCCGCATTCGTGGCGTTGTGCTAAAAGAATGAAACTCTCTTAGACTTAATGCTCACGATGTTGAATCGTGAGCCGTCTTTCAAGGGAAGACTAACACGACAGCAGCGTGTGGCTTTATCCCTTCTTAGGATTTGGGATAACATTCCCAAGATGAATCTTGGTGCCTTCTTTGACGGAGAGAATGATTGAACCATTAGCGGAATGATTGATGTGGGAAAGGAAGAATGTATTCTATTCCGAGAAGGTGGAAAGGAAGGATTTTATATCCTATTTAGGGTAAAATCAAAGCTAAAATAAGAGAGGAAGAATGTATTCTATCTCTGTTGATGGAGAGGAGGGAGGATCTTGTCTCCTATCTCAGAGTGAAGAGCGACTTGAGAGAGAAGGTTTTGTATCCTATCTCTTGCGGTGGAGAGGAAGGTTTGTGTCTTATCTCAGGAAACTCAGCATTGAAATAAGAGAGGAAGGTTTTGTATCCTATCTCTTCTGATGGAAGGAAGGAGGATCTTATCTCTATCTCAGTGTTGGAAAGGAAGGATTTTGTCACATTTCAGATGAAAGAGACTAAAATGGGATCTCCATTTTGAGAATCTTGAAAGATGAAACTAAGAGTGGGATCTCCACTCAGAATCTAAGACAAGAGAGGAAGAATGTATTCTATCTCTTGCTTACGGAGAGGAAGAATGTATTCTATCTCCAGTGAAATGTGGGAAAGGAAGAATGTATTCTATTTCCCGAGAAAGAAACTAAGGCGGGATCTCACGAGGAGATCTTAAAAGAATGCGGATAGCTTTCACTTTTATAGGATCGCTAACCAAAATTTGAATGTGGACCTCTCGTTAGGTGGAATGAATGAGAGTTTTCTTGGTGGTTGGACGAGGAAGATTTTTAGTGGGCCACAGTCAATGAATTTGATCGGTGAGAGAATTTTGGAGGAAAATAAATTTATTTAGGGTTATCCTCAAGAAGGGTAAAATATTCGAGGAACTTCCCGTCAAAATAGGTTATCTGAATGTACTAGGTGGTATTTTTTAGGAACTTCGTTTATCGGCATTAGTTGCCGATGCGGTCACGGTGATAAAGTATGCACCGTTTGAATAGGCTGTTTATTATAAGCGGTCCTTCCCATTGGGTTGAATTTACCTTTCTTTTGGAGTTGAGAATTATCGGTGTCTAGCGGGGCGAGATCTCCCTCCTTAAAGGTTCTGTCGAACTTTCTTGTTGAAAGCCCTCGACATCCTAGCTTGATAGAACTCAATGCATTGTTGAGCCTCGAGCTTCTCATCTAACATCTCAAGCTCTTGAGGCGTTTTGATGTTGTTCTTGATCGTCATCTCTGTTGAAGGCGTCAAGTGGCGGAATCTGGATTTCGCAGGCTGCTTCACACCCGTAAACCGAGGGGTATGGGGTCGCTCGGTTGGCGTCGTCACGGTTGTCGCGATATGCCCGAGTGCTTCTCGAGTTTATCGTCGGTCGCTTGTTATTCTTCACAAGCTTCGACAAAATCTTGATAATCGTCTTGTTGAGCATACCGGCTAATCCATTTCTTTCTTTGGATTATAGAACGAGACATCTTGTATCTTGAACTTTTGCAAAACGATGAAGGAATTCGATGAATTGGGGCCGTTGTCATGCACGATCCGTCTCGGGACACCATGTCGATAGATGACATGGTGTTTGATAAACTGATGGCGGTTTTCGCCTTGACTTCTTTTAGCGGGATTGCTTCAGCCCACTTGGAAGTAGTCGGTGATCGCTAGAATAATCGATCTCCTTTAGCGGCGGGGAAAATGGGACCTAGCGTCCATTCCCCATGTCTCGAATGGCCAAGATGTGGCCGAAGGGTACAGCTGATTCGGAGGCGATGCATATAGTTGTGAATTTGACAGCGTGGCATTTCTTAGCGTGCTTGGTGCGTCGTTGATCATTGTTGGCCAAGTAGCCCATTCTCCTATTCGATCGTAGAGTTTGGGACCCGGTGGTGTGCGCGCATTCACCGCCGATGCTTCGAAGGACCTCTTCGCCTCTTTGTTTGAAGGCAAAGGAGTAGAAGATCATCATACCCTCGGCGATATAACATCCGGGTCTGCGGTCGTAAAAGAATCTTGGAGCTCTTCGCCCATATTGACTCTCTCCCTCCGTCTTACGGCAAAAATCGTGCAAGGCGTAGTCGATGATAGGAAAGCGTAATCGGGGCTCCAATTGGTTTGGGTTGCATATACCTCTTTGGTAACTACCCTCGTTTCTTGTACCTCATCATATATCGGTACAAAAGGCGATGAGTCTGGCCGTAACTAGTTGCTCGGTCTGGAAGGTTGTTAACTACTGACCGGCGGGACCGTTAAGGACGCGACGATGAAGTTCGAGGAGCTACACGATGATAGGGACGAATCGGGGTTCCTAACCGTGAGTCTGCGGATCTACTTAACTATCAATAAGTGGCGGCGAGATACTCGACCCCGGCTCTTTGGCGAAACTAAGTCCGATAAGTAGCGTTGTATTACTACATTATTAGAACAAGTTCGGTGAGTGAATAAGCCGCGGGCATGACATGATTCCCGGAAACTAAGACGACCCAACCCGGCGGAGATCTTAGAACATCGGGGCACTTGCCACGTTGGTAGCTCGAAGCTCCGTCAAATACGCGCCATATTTGTTGGTGCGATGTAGTGTTGACCGTGGACTTCATCGGAAGATCATCATATAGCTCAAGCTGCGTCCGTTGTCGGGTTGGTAGAGATCACAAATCGCTTGTCCTTTGACCGACTTTGTTGTTTGAATTGCAAGTCATATTGGGACAAAAGCAAAGCCCATTTCGCCAAGCCAACTCATTGAGGCGGGTGGGTCATAAATATTCGGACGGATTTACGTTAGAGATAACATAAATGTCGTCCCGACTAAATAGTGCCGCATTTTACGGTGCGAACACTAATGCAAGGCCGCTTCTTCTCGACCATTGGGTATCGAGACTTCGGCCCGACTAATGTTCGGCTCGGGTAATACTTGCACATTGTTGACGCCGTCGTGTCTGCGTGAGTAAAGCAACGAGTGATCCGTTGCCTTGTTGTAAATCGAGAAGCGGTTTTCCGACAGCGGTGCAACAAGAGCGGAGGTTTAGCGAATCTGATTTGATCTCTTCAATGCTTTACGGCGTCGTCCCAATAAATGACCGCCCTTCTTATTCAACTTTGAGAGGTTGGCACTTCGGATAGGTTCGATATGAACGTCGGATGTATGCCAATCGCCCTTGTAACCCACGAGTTCTCTCGGATTTCTTGGAGGTTGCAAATCTTGAATCGCTTTCACTTTATCGGGATCGACATGGATTCCTTTGTTGGTGGCGAGGCAGGAACTTGCCCTTGGACATCCCAGGAAGGATTTGGCGGGGTTCATCTTTAGTTGATGAGTTAATGAGCTCGAATACCGTTCTAAGATCTTTGATGTGATCTCTTTTATCCGCGGCTTTTCACGACCGTCGTCAACATAGCATTGATCGTTTTTAGAGATGGTCTGGAAAATTTTCGTCATTTTCCGGCGATGCGTGAAGCGGCATTTTCAAGCGAGCGGCATGACCGTGTAGCAATATATCTGCGTCGTTCGAGCGGCTGTGTGTTTGGCATCATCGGGGTGCATCTTGATCCGTTGTATCGAGAAACCATCCATGAATGACATTCTTTCAAATCCACGTATTGTGGACTATGACATCGGTGATTGGAAGAGGAAAGTCATCTTCGGGCGGCGCGTTGGTCTCTTTAATCGACCACGGATCCTAATCGAACCATTCTTCTTCATGGCCGGGACTATATTAGCCACCCAATCCGGATGTTGAACTTCCTTGATGAATCCGATTCTATGAGTTTCTTCACTTCGTCAGCGATTGCTGCAAGATCGTGGGCGAAACCGTCTCTACGGTTGCTTGCGAGTTTGACATCCCTCGATGTTGAGGCGATGTGTAAACCACATTAGGTCGAGTCTGGCATGTCCTCGTAGCTCGGTAGACATCGATATACTCCCGATTAGGGCGATCAACTCTTCCTTCTTCGAGGGAAGAGTATTGCGATGTTTATGAGCTTAGGATGCTCTTAGTCACCCATATTAACTGGACTACCTCGTCTTGATGGGGGTTCTCTTTGTTGAATCTATCCCCAAAGCGCTCTTTGAGTTGATGGATCCATGGGTCTTCCCATGTTGGCATATCTTCATCTCCCTCAATAGTAGCGAGGATCATTGTAGCCATATTTGACATCAAAGCCTTGAAAGTTTCTCAGAGGTGTCCGGAATCCCAAGCCGAAGAATCGGGCAGAAATAGTCTCCCTCATTGGGTGGATTATTATCAATCGACCATGAGCATTCATCTTCGAGGAGGATTAAGTATCCCAATCCTTCTAAGCATAGTAGTTATCAGGCTTCCCTCTTGGGACATATGCGCTTTGGGAGGAGACTCGAGGACCTCGTCCAAAACATAGACCTTCCCCTTGTGTCAAGTCATACCCCCACTTCTTCATGATATCCCGTGTTTTCGGACTATATCTGAATGTGTGGAGGATAGGCCCATTGTCATCTTTTATGTCTTCCTCCAAGAAGTGACTGTGCGATGGAACTGCGTCACCTCTTCCGTAAACCAAGTATTTTTCACCACTTGATCTTCACGGGATGGCGATTGTCGTCGAAGAATCTCGAGCTGTGCAATGCAAGATGACCGAGTTGGCAAGTGTAAGCCGTGATCACTATATAACCCTGTTATTACATCAGTCAAAGACAAAGGATACTCTAAATCATTTTTTATTAACTCGTCGGCAAGTTGCCAATTACAACCTTCATCAAGCGATTCTCCATCGTCAAGATTGATTACGGCGGGTACAATGTTATTAATAACAAAACCACCATAAGTAATCAAGCCCGGCCGGTATCGGCTTCTTCACGGCTGTCCGTGCCTTGGGCGATGGTTGATGTCGGATTCATTAGTAAAGGAGAGTCCGTGAAATAATTCTCCATTCCTTTAAGCGGTGCTTATCACACGTCTAACTTCATTATTTGTGTCTACATATTTTAGACGATGAAGAGTGGAGGGACTATAGCGTTCTTGTGGATCCAAGGCCACCCAACAATAGGTTATAGGAAGTCTCTGCATCGATCATATAGCAAGTGACTTCGGACTTCAAGTCCCCCATCTGGCATTTAATCCAGATTTTACCAAGTGGCGGGTCCCAGCGGTGTTAAATCCATAAATTATTGTGCACTGTGGGCGGTTCTTTGGCGAGGAATGCCGGTACATTAATCGCAGGGGCATGATACTCACAGCAGAACCCGGATCAACTTGGATCCGGTTAACTTCACTGGAGCCGATATACCCTGTGAAGTACAGTGGCCTATCATGGTTCGAATTTCTCACTTGCATATCCTCCTTCGTAAAGGCGATCGGGGAAAGTGCTTGGTTGCCAAGTTGCAGCTTGTTGCGATTCTTCAATTATTTAATCACGGCGAGAACTTCCGAAATCGGCTAGAGCCTCTTGTAAAGCTTCGGGTCTCCTTCGACAATCGGAGCAACTCATAGAAGTTATTCTAGCCGGGATGTTTGCCAATGGGCATGACATCGAAGCGGTATGGAGGCTCGATGTTCCCGTCTATCCCTCTGTCAGGCGATTGAATCGGCTGCCGGAGTTGAGCTTCACGGGCACGGGGCATTTCTCCTTTGCCGGTTGCTTTTTCTTTAGCGGGTTCTGTTTGTTGTACTTTCTGCAGTGAGAAGGAGCCGCCACCCCGGTTTGGCGTCTTAGCGTTTGGATTTGGAGTTTCGGATACTTGTAGGCGTATTCATGTCCACTCCTTGTGGCAAAGACGTCATGCTCTTCTTGAAAAGCGGAAAGTCGCCACTTCTTCATCGTCCTTCTCTCGGAATTGCGGCGGCATGGCATAGTTTGCCTTTTCCTTGGACTTCTTTTGGCCGAGGTAGTCCATCGAGTCTTCCGGCAAGTGAGGGTGGACCCAAAGGATTTCTCCGTTTGCGTGGGTATGCGATGCGAGCCCTTCTCCGTTGCCCGTGAGGATCCTCATTCACCATCTTTATTCCTACCTTCACAACTGGCGTCGGTTGAAACCAATCCAAGGAACTGATCCGAAGCTTATAGAGACTGCATTTGCTCCCACCTTCTTCTCTTTAGAGGGTTTTAGAGTAATGACTCCAACATCGATCAAGGCTTGAATCTTATCCTTGAGATGGTAGCGAGAACTTTGTAGGATAATGTACATACGTAAGTGCCGATGACAGGATCTGTAACCTTCTTTGCCCCTCTTGGTTCACAATGGGGTAACTGGATCTTATTGTTCTCCGAAGGTATTTGAAGATGCAGGAACCTCCTCGTCTTTGAGCGAGCAAGTTTTGGAAACCTCGAACGGAAGGTTTCGATTTTGAGTTTGTTGGTGCCATTGAGGCTGCGATTCTTTGTGGTGCACTGCTATTGCGGCTATTTGTTGCGATTGCAGTTGTTTGATTGGCGTCTGATTTCTTTGGCGCTATCTGCGTCGCGTGGCACAAAATTACGTTTGTTAGTGTTTATTGCGTGGCCTCTTTACGCTTTCTTCCTCTTAAGGAACCTTTCGACTTGCTCTCCACGAACCTTCAAGTCCTTCCACGTTATAGATGGTGCTGTCTCCATTGCTTCAAGCACATCCAAGGATGATTATTGTGGGTTTGGAGAATAAATTTCTCCTGATGGGATCGACAATTCATTGATTTGTTACGGAATCGTTTTACTGGCGTTCTTGTTTCTCGTCCTTTTGCTTCGTCGAGCAATATCCCGTCGATGCCGGTATCGTCGTCGAAGAATGGTGAGGCTAGACTCCATATCGTCCCGGTGGAATGCTCCCCGGCTTGAGGCGGGTACCATCAGCGGCCGAAAGTACCAACGAATGACCGAACCATCGAGGGCTCGTTTCGGATATTACCCCAAGTGGGACTTGAAGTATATCAGTGTTGAGTTGGTGAACCCTTCTGTCAAACGGCGTGAAGTTTATTAAGTTAAACTTTGCGGGTATGGGATTGATTCCCTCCTAGGATATGGGCAAGGGATGCCGATTTTCATCACCTCTTGAGCGGAAATCAAAGAGTTGATTTTGCTCTCGAGGTCTCTCATCTTTTCGCTCTCATGGGTGACAGTATTACCCCTAGCATTTTCCGGTTCACCCCGAGTATTTTGCATGTTATGGGGGTGATTGGCGCATTCTGTGATGCGCCTTCATCCGCGTCGCTATCCGTTTGATCAACATCGATGCGACCACTCGGTTCACCTTGGTTTTTCGTCAAGGCTTGGATCTATTGATCATGGAGCTCCTTCATCTGTTGCATGGCCATATCCATCTCGAGTTTGAAGTTCTCCCTCTGCTTGGCTAAGGCTTCATCTAGCATCTTGGCCATTTGGTCCGCACTAATCATGAGCGCCTCTTGGGGTTGTCCCTCACTAGAGCTGTATTGTCGGATGCCATTCTTGAGCCAGTCGATACTTCATCCTCTGAGGTAGTCCTTTCAAGAGCTTGTCATAATTGACCGTCGAATAGTCCGGACCGCAAGCGAGTTAACCGTTGCGATGCTAGGAATAAGCGCGACGATGGTTCCTTGCCGGTCATATTGTTAGTGACCTCTGCGCTCATTGACTCGAGTCGCGATCTTAGCGAGAAATGCAGCGGCGTAGGTCTTGGCGTTTACGTGGTGAGTCTCGAAGAAGCGATACCCTTTCGAGCTTCTTGACAATAATTACACTCCAAGAGCACTTTTTGATAAGCTTGGAGCATAAGCATGACGTGTTGGCTTGGGGAACCTCTTGAGATTTTTACTTTGATGCGATGGTATAACTCATCGGCATGAGTGCGGGCGATCTTCGTATGTCGGCCGCGATCTCGGGTATAATGCTCTCATCGTCGGATAAGCGTCTCCTAGGGCCGGATTGTTTCGTAAAAGCGAAGTAACTGCGTTGACTTTCGTCGGTGTGAGCGTGAAGTCTCGGCGGACTCTCGGACTTCGACTTTCAGTCCGGTATGCAGAGCTGTAGGAATCTCCTTGTCTTTGTGGGTGTGACCCCCTGTATTAGGAGTGACCCGCGATTCCTTTAGCGGACCCAGGCGATCCTTGATGGTAAGCCTGCTGGTCGTGGCGAGAGTTGGCTTCGCCGAAAGTTTGGATGTAGACACCGGAGGTAATTTCGGCGTCGATACAACTTTTGTTGAGGTGCTCACAATTTCTGATTTGAGCACGGGAGCAGGAGTTGGCCTGCTGGCAAAGCTGGACTTGGATGCCAGGTTCGTCGGAGTTGAAGCGTCGACGGACTTGGGCTTCCAAACTAGCCGACTTGTTGACGACTTCTTGGCCGCCTCCTTCTTCAACTCGCGGGCTTGTTGCACCAAAGCCCGTGCTTGCGAGGAGCGCGCGGCGCTTTGGATACGCTCTCGAAGCATAGAACGGTTCCGTTTGACTTCGGACCCATTCATTTATCGCGGCTTGTAGGAATGCGGCTACGATCTCGGACCAGTCGAGTGCTTAGACCTTAGATGCCTCATAGCGGACCCGTCCATTGATTCTTTTGCATGGGCTACTTGTTTCGCCCGGTGGCGTCGCCTCCCGGCGGGCTCTCTTGGAGAGTCACGCACCCATTGGCGAATCGACCCCCACAAAGATAGGGGTTCAAGATTTGGCGGTTGTTAGGGCAGAGTGTCACCATCGTCTGTAGTTTTGGCGGTGAGGTTGGACTTCCTTGCCTCTGGTGAGTGGGTCTTCCCGGTGGAGAGACCATCTTGGACTTCTTGGGGAGTTGGATCTCGGGCGAGGAGGAGATATCCTCCAATTCTGGCGGTGAATCGTACTCGACCTCCTCAATGAGGGATCTTAATCCGCGGTTGTGACCGCGTCGGCTTCTTTGTTGAAGCCGTTGGCTCCCCGCGTGCCCGGCTTGTTCATGAAAGTCGATTTTGTATTCATTGTTTGTTGAACTTGTTTACGGCCGTTGGCCTACAACAAAATTCAAACAAAAAGAAATGCCTTTTTATTTCAGGCGTACAATGAAAACAAAAATTACAACTTTTTCCTTTTGTGAACAAACGCTCGGATCTCTATTATTCGATCCTCACTTGTGTGGGTTCTTCACTGCGTCGGATCTTGTCCGCGGACGCATCAGCGCAATTTCGATCTAGGTAGAAACGGGTTCGAACTACAGACGTGAAGGGGCTCGTTTCACGAAGGAAACGAAGAGCCTAAGGGGATCACACTCACGAAGGAGAGGATCGCCTTCGGGGATCACACTCACGAAGGAGAGGATCGCCGGAGCGGGTGAGATCTACTAGGAGAAATCACAGCTATTCTCAGAGTCGACTAGAATTTGCTTACTCGCCGTTGAAGATCCGACGATCGAATCCTCAGGATCGCCGGTGTTCTGAACAGTAACGACGCTCAGATCTCGCGAGAATTCTTCAAAGATCGTAAAATCCAACCCAACGCCTTCCAAATTCTCCAAATCCCTCCTCAATCAAGACCCCCTATTTATAAGATCGGGGAGAAAGTCGGCCACACAAGTGGCTCCCACCACTTGCCGAAGCCAAGTTGTTACCGAGGTGGTGGCTCGCCATGATGGCCGAGCCACCTCGGCCACTGGCCGAGGCTGCATCAGGTGGCCTTGGTCCACCGCTTCGCCATTTTTCTCGACTTTCCTGCTTAGGTCCTCGCTTATTCTCGACTCTTGGTCTTAGATTCCGCTCAGATATGGTTCCGGACTAACTCTGGTTCGCTCCGGTTCAACAGCTTGAACTGATCGTCTGCTCAAGTCCGGCTTAAATCGCTTGTGGACGCTGTGGGTTTGCCGTCGGGTTCGTGTCTCAACGATTCGACGTCCGTGATATCCGATGGGTTGTCATTCACGACTTCCCGCCACGAAGTTGGTTTCGGGATCTTGTAAGTATTTTTCAACGCCTACATCACCAAGGTTTGCGTTCTGTTCATGAATATACTGCTGAATTCCTTACTTTGTCGAGCAGAAACAATCTGAACGAGTTTGAATCCTAACAAGTTTATCGTTATAAGAATGGCTTAAAGAGCTCGCTTCATGATAAATTGGCACTCCATACTGTATGGAAACTTGATGAGGCCTATAACTCACGCCAAGGTCGGGCTAATTGCACCTCGCCTTCAACCCACGGTTCAATGGGTCATGATTCTGGTAGTGGTAATAAATTTGATTAATCAACACTATCAACATAGCCAGAGATTACTATCACACCATCAGATCCAATAACTCCAGCCTGCAGTGGTCGAACAAACAATCACCCAGTTCGACAGGGCACAACTGCTCGAGAATCTCATCCCAACCCCTATGCTCGGCCGATACCGGGAAAGTGCTTTAAGTGTGGTGAACCAGGCCACCGATCTAGTGATTTTCATGCTCGTGGCCTTATTAACATGGTGAGTCATGATGATAATCAAGTCGATGAGGATGATTTTGTTGAGGAGGAGGTAATTTATACTTCAGCGGATGGGGATGCTGATGACATTGATGATTACCCTTCCCACTCATTAGTGATTCACAAGATATTATTGGCTCCAAGAATTGAAGAGGACCCACAACGACACAACATCTTCTGTACTCGTTGCACTATCCGGCAAAAGATTTACAATGTGATCATTGATAGCGGCAGCAGCGAGAACTTTATTTCTCGAGATATTGTGAAGTGCCTCCAATTACCCACCGAGAAGCATCCACATCCTTACAAGATCAGTTGGATTAAGTTCATGAGTGACATCAACGTTACCGAACAGTGTCAGATTCCTTTCTCCATCAGCAAGTATAAAGACATCATCTTGTGCGATATAGTTGACATGGATGCCTGCCACTTACTGCTTGGAAGACCTTGGCAGTTTGATCTTGATGTCATTCATAGAGGCAAAGAAAACACTTACTTCTTTCGAAAAGATGCTATTCGGTTTGCACTCACACCCTTACGAAGTGAACCAATCCCAGTAGTAGCGAAGCCGAAGATTGGTCCTTTTCTTATTGTGCAGGGTTCGGATGCTAATAAACATCATCGTTTACAATTGTTTGATGAGGGAGATCTGATGATGGGTCATCATAAGGAACCATTGCCTAGAAACATACAAATTTAAGATGAAGAAGATTGCTGATTTGACTGAGTTTCACCCAATCAGGCTGCTTTACCTTCAGCCAAACTCGAGGACAGGTTTTGTTCAAGGAGAGGAGAATGATGCGGAGGCAATAATTGATATTTTTGGAAGAGTTTTGGTTCAAATTGGTTTCTAGTTTTTTATGGAATGTCTTTTTATTTTAGGAAGTCTAATTGTCTTGGGAATATCTTTTTATTTTAGGAAGTCTAATTGTCATAGGAATGTCTTTTTATTTTTAGAAAGTCCAATTGTCTAAGGAGAGGTTATTTTAGTACTTTTGCTTTGTTTTACACCCTATATAGAGGGATGAACTCTATGTTATTTTTCAGATTGGTTATTATTAATCTCAAAGTTTTCTATTCCTAGGATTTTCTAGGGTTTGTGCTGTTTTGCTCGTACGAGAACTAATAGTTATTTTTGATTACGCCTCGCTACATCTAAAAATACAAAAGTCTGCAACAACTCCATCACATGCAATCAATGATTCCCATATCTCATTTGGTCACGTCAGATCCTGTTAGTTTATATATATATATATATATATATATATATATATATATATATATATATATATATATATATATATATATATATATATATATATATATATATATATATATATATATATATATATATATATATATATATATATATATATATATATATATATATATATATATATATATAATTTGTGGTTTCAAATACAGAATTTTAAACTTCGTTTTGTTAAATGAAGTGTTGGTGTCTTTTATTTTTCATTTTTTGGGAAGCTTTGAAAGATTAACTATTGACCATGAATTAAGTGTGGTATTAAATGGAGAAGTTATTGGTGTAGGATAATTATGTCTAGTGGTTTTCTGACATGGAGGTGAAGAGTTAAGAACTCTCCTATAAATACCTACTCTCCTATAAATATCTCCAATGTCCTACAAGTGAGACATGCAAATCAAACCAAGTCTAGCTGAATGGTAGCAACCTACTCGTTTGTAGAAATTATTTTTCCACTTTGAAGATTCAAGAGTGTTCTTACATAAAAGGAGGAGCTATCTTGAAGGGCTAATACTAGCAACATGTCGGGTATGCATAATTACATCTTTTGTATATTATATATTTTTTGGTAAGCAAGTAAAACTTTATTACCAAACTAGCAATGAAGTGCAGATACAAAATCCCTGTACAAGTATATTCTCTCAATGAAAACAAAACTCTATCAATCCTAAACCGAAAGACTGTACATAGAGAACATCAAAATTGAGATGAACTAGCTTCGTTCAAAACAAAATACTGCACCATAGTCACTGAAAGTTGCACCAGCATCAGTTCCTGCAACAAGGAATTATTCAGACTCTTTGTTTCTTCACAAACTCAGGGGTAATGAGCAAAGCTTGACACCATAATCTATTACTTCTCGTATCCCTCACTTTTGTGATAGCATTGCATTCGATCTTAATATCGAATATAGCCATACTAATGCATTCCTCCATAGTAACAATTTTCCGTTGAAAGATTAATAAACACCTTGCTCTCCAAATATAATAGATAACAGCAGCAGCAGCTCCTCGCTTAGCGCTATTTATAGAAGAACTCCCCCTCCATTTCCTTATCATCCATGCCAAAGCATCATCCCACTGCAAGGGAACAGAGTTTTCTTGGATAAAATCCATAACACCCCTCCATACAAATCTACTAAAGCCTAAAAAAGGAGATGGTTCCTAGTGATATCCAGACTCCAGAGGGAGTAAAGTCAATGCATGACAGGGCAACTTCTCTGAGCTTGAGGAGCTTTCTAAATT
>CM022702.1:36967244-37006356 GCA_012295165.1 Asparagus setaceus
CGCTCACTACGCCGGGACAGTTCTGGCCATCAGAGCCGCGCATCAGAATATCGACCGACCACTGGCATCCCACGCATTAGATCCCGACCGCCTTTGTTGCACGGCGATCAGCGACGATTCGCATCATCATCCCATCCAGATTAAAACCTTTGGCAATTTCTCATTACCTTAATTTAAAATTCTTTTGCATCCGGCCTCTAGTAAAGTCAAGCATCCAAAAATTTTAGTCCCAGCAATCTATTTAGCCCCTCATATTTTACATCTCACCCTCTTTTTTTCTCCTTTTGCCATTTTGTTCTCATCTCTTTTTCTTCTCAAAGTTTAACTTCATCTTCCTTCTTTCATTTTCCATTCTTTCATCTTCTTCTTATTTTTTTTCATCTTTCATCTTCTTCTTATTTTTCATCCAAAGAAAATCTACAAGAGGATACTTAACCACTAAGATGTTGAGATCCTCATTTCATCACCAATTTATATCTTTGAAAATTAACCTAGATTAGTGAAGACTTTAGATTAATAAGACAAATGAAATTGATTGCTCCTAATTTGCATTTTGATAGATTAACTAATTGTAAGAGAAAGATTAGTTGTAAAAGAGGAAGAAAATTGTAACTTATTTTAGACATAATTGAATTGTTATTTTGTTATTTGTAGCTTTGTACATATATTATGAGTTTGAATTAAGAGAAATACATCTGTTTCAACCATCACTGCCTATAATTCATGTATACAAGTATTTCAACCCAATATCATTAATAATGGAGTATAATATCAATAACTCATAGTCATTTTAAATTTAACTATCATTTAAAAAAGAGCTCAACTCAATCATTTTGAGCCCCAACCTAAGTTTTTGCTCATATCTCGCCTTTAGTGAGAGGTTAATGGTCATGTTCACCACCTCTTTGCCGTAAGAGGTGAGACCACCGCGGACATGAGGAGTGGGTGAGAAGTTGAGGAGCAGCCTAAGAAGATGGAGATGGACTAGGATATAGAGTTTGGGCCATCGATGATGATGATGATGATTATTATTATTATTATTTTGATAGGAAAATATTTCATTACTCAATAAAAGTGAAATCTACAACATTAGAAATGAAAAGAACTAGGAACACCGAGCAAAGATCCCCCAGATGACAATATTTGGACAAGAAAATCCAAATTGAGCTAACATGTGAGCGTGACATTTCCATCTTGACCAACATGAGAAAAGAGACACCTCTAAATGAAGAGGCAAACTTTTAATTTCTTCAACTATGTGACCGGGTTGGCAATAAACATACATCAATGTCTTTGGAAATACACTCAATCATCCTCAATGCATCAGACTCCATAATAATATTCTCGCATATTGAACTTTGAGCTAATTTCATACCTTCAAGAATGGCAAGACACTCCACCATCTCCCGTGACACGACACCTTGAGTTGGACCACTTAGAGCAGCCATCAGCTTTTTCTTTATCATCCCAAATTATAGAACCAACGGCCTTCCTAAAAAGCTATGAGATGCACCATTACAATTCACCTTAACCCAACTTATAGAGGTGGCGCCCAAGAGACATTTGAGTCATTATTCATCGAGGTACGTAGCTCGCTTATAGATTCATACGCTGATAATACCCTTGGCTAAGAAAATCATTTCCGGTGACATAACAAAATCTCCCACTCGCTCGACTGAATTAGAGCAACATCCATAAACAAATAAATAATTCAAATTTCATTCCTCGTAGGCATAAAAATTGCTTATCAAGCACTAACGAAACTCGCGGACGACGGGTTGACAACCGACGCATCCATTCGACAAACCGACGTCGAAAAATGCATCACGAAAACGTAGAGCGAAGTCGACGAGCACATGAAGTGAGTCGGCAAGACGCACGAAGCCAATGAAACGACGCGTCGAAGTTGATTAAACTCAAACGCCGATGAGACTAATCAACCATACATAGTCCGCCGATGCAAAACGAACCTTTGAGCTCAAAGTTGATCGGCACGGACTCAAACACAACGGCAACATCACCGGGCAAAACCAAGCCCTAAGACCAAAAGAATCGACGGAGAAACGACGAAAAACGACGGAAAACGCCGCAAGACGGCGCCAACAAACCTTCCATTGGTTAGGTGGTTTCGGCTTATTTGCCGAGTTACCTGGCCAACTTTGGTGAGGTGCCTTGGGTCGGTGACTCTACCATCTTCTTGGCCGAGCCACCAACTCTGGTCGAGGTGCTCGGGTGGGTGAGCCGAGGTGGCTCGGCCACCATGGCCGAGCCACCGCCAACTCGTCGAGGTGGCTCTGCCAAGTGGCCGAGCCACCACAGTGGTCGGGCACCCCCTTCATTGTATAAATAGGGGAGGTCAAAGGGGAGAGCGATTTGAGGGCTTGGATTTGGGGATTTCAAGGCTCCTGAGGCTTGGATTTTTGGTGATTTGGAAGAGCTCGACTTCAAGAATTCTTATGAGATTCATTTAGCACTACACGTTCCGGTTAATCGCAGGCAGCTCAAGTCCAAATAACGCCGGATCTATAAGCAAAGGTAACCGAATTCGGTCGAACCACAGATACCCTCTAGATTAAGCTTCGCTTTAATCTCGTGGATAGCCTGGATTTCTCCTAGTAGATCTCACCCGCCAGCATCCTCTCCTTCGTGGAGTGATCCCTCAGCGCTTCGCTTCTTCGCGGAAACGAGCCCCTTTACATCTCAGAGTTCCGCAACCCGCTCCTAACTGATCGACTTGCGCGGTGGTCCACTGGACACAAAAGTCCCCTGCGACAGCAAAGAACTCCACGCAAGCGTGGACCTCACATAACGTAGATCCTCGTTTGTTTAGAAGAAGTCGCAATCTTTTTGATTTTCATTGTACTTTTAAAATAAAAGGTACTTTTTGAATTTTGTTGTAGGCAAAAGAAGCCGTAAACAAATTCAAATCAATGACAATCATCCCGACTTTTACCGCGAACAAGCCGGGCGACTATTGGGGAGCCACCGCCTTTCGATCGGAGGTCGCCGTGGCCGCAACCGCTGATCCCTATCCCTGGAAGAAGAGGTCGAAGTTCGAAGTTCGACTCAGAGAAGCCGAGAGTACTGCCCTCACTCCTCCAGATCCAGCTCACCGCCCCAAGAAGGTTCCTCACGAAGGAGAACCCGGGCCTCCGATGTAGAGCCCCTGTGACGGCGAAACAACCTCACGCCGCAGCCGAAATCCCTTCGGCGCCAAGTCCAGATGGTGCTCCGAGATGAACGCCGACGACGCGCCGGCCTTCCAAGCGAGCTCGCCAAAGGCGATTAAAGCATGGCGCAAGCTTGCCAAGGCCATGCAACTGTGATGGGGTCCGCCACGGCGATCTAAGATCTAGGCTTACTCGTGAGGCTTCAAAGTGATCGACGGTCCATCCAAGCCGCCAACCAACGAGTGGATCCGTGGTCAAACGGAACCTTCCACACTTCGTGATGATCCGAAGCGCCAAGACTCCTGTGCACGAAGCTTGGTGCAAGCAGTGCTCGCTAGCGAAGAAGGAGGCGGTAAAGAAGCCACCAACGCATCGCCGTGTTTGGAGGCCAAGTCTAATGGTGCCCCAACCTCGGTTGTCCACACTGCCTCGCACCTAAACCGAAGGAAAGCGCTGTACCCAACGCCAAGCGTCTAAGATACGACGCCAAAGTCAGCAAGGCTCTCAGATTCAATCGCTGGTGAAGCCAACTCCACCACTACCAAACCGACTATCAAGGATCGCCTTGGTCCTCTGAGAGAATCACGGCACACTCATGTAGGAGGTCGCACCTGCTCCAACAAGGACAAGAAGATTCCTATAGCCTCCCTATCGGACCGAAAATCAAGTCCGAGTCCGCCGAGACTTCAGACTCACATCGGCGAAAGTCTAGGCGAAGTCACTTTCTAGTTTCGATGGGTTGATCCGCCCTCTGGGAGACGCTTATCTGATGAGGAGGACGCATACCCGAAAGATCACGCCATATACCAGCAGTTGCTCCCAGACACACGATGAGCCGTACTACCGCGTAAGAGGTACGAGAAAATCTCAAGGACCCCAAATTGGCGCACATGCTTGTGCTCCAAGCTCATTAAGACGATGCCTCGAGTGCAATTGCCATCAAGAAGCTCCGTAAAGTGTCGCCTTCCAGACTCACCACGAGATGCCGAGGACAAGGCGATTCCGCAAAGGACGAGATCTCCCCGAGGGTGAGCCGAGGTCACTAATAATATGACAAAGAAAGAATCATCGCCACGGCTATTCCCAGCCAAGACGCAACGGCTAACTCGCTTATGGTCCGACTATCCGACGGTCCGTGATAATGATAAGCTCAAGGGTTACCCAAGGATGATGATGCGCCGATATTATTCAATCGCCCGGATCATACCAGATCAGCTAAGGGAGCCCCTAAGAAACACTTATGATCGCATGCATCAAGTGGCCAAAATGCTAGACGGCCGCTGAATAAACAACGGAAAACTTCAAGTTAGAAATGGAGTTGGCCATGCACGGCGAGAGAAATGCACCACCAACGCATCCAAGCCCCGACAAAACATCAAGGTGAATCGAAGCCACAACGCCATGAAGATGATAGCGATTCGATCGAGGAAGCACCGAAGATGATAACCCCTGAACCACGCGACCGCTGCTGTCGAGAGCGAGAAGATCAAAGATTGGAGAGCAAAATCAACTCATTGATTTCCGCCAAGAAGTAAAGAAGACGGTATTCCTTGCCCATACCGGGGAGTGGGAATCAATCCCGCACTGGCCAAAGTTTAACTTAATAAACTTCACACCATTTGATCGAAGGGTTCCCCGACACGACTTGATTTATTTCAAGTCACACCTCGGAGTTATTCCGCAACGAACCCTCGATGGTTCGGTCATTCGCCTAGCACCCTTCGTGGGCAGCTCTTCGAATGGTACCGCCCCGCCGTGAGCATTCACATACCGATCATATGGAGTCTAGCTTCCTTACCAATTTCTTTGATGACGATACGAGGTATCGACGACGCTGTTCGACGAGAAGCGTAAAGACGGAGAAACCGTGGACATCTTTGTTAAACGATTCTAACAAGGCAATGAACTGCCGGATCCAATAATGAGGAGTTCATCCTCCAAACCTCGCCACAAGAACTTATCAATAGATGTGCTTGAAGCAATGGGTACAGCACCATCGATAACGCGGAAGGACTTGAAGGTTCGTGGAGAGCAAGCCGAGAGATTCCTCAAAAGGAAAAGGCAGAGGGTCACCGACAACGGTTCGGGCTTAACTTTGTCCCACGTGGCAAAGGAAAGAGCAAGCCAAGACGGCGGTTATGTAACCAAACGCTCCAACTCCAACCCCAAAGAAGAAGAAGAAGAAGAAGAAGAAGCAAAGAACAAATGGCCGCAACAGTATACCAACGGCAACCCGGCCACAAAACGTAGGTCTTAGAGCCAGATTCCAAGTCCTATTCCTTTAGTGGACGACGAGATTCCTGCCTCTTCAAATATCTTGTGGAAAATAACAAGATCAAGCTCCTCCGATTCGTAATCAAGAGGAGGCGATGAACACTAATGACCCAAGATATCCGGCGCACATAGGCGCTTCATCACCCCACTAAACCTCGTCACTTTAAGGACAAAATCCGTGCTTTAATTGATGTAGGGTCATTACTATGAAGCCGCCCAAAGAAAAGAAGGTCTGAGCAATGCGGTATCCATAAGTTTCGGTCGGTGCCGCTGACATGGTTTGAACCTCGAACCGCTGGTCAAAGTTGCGTTGAAGACGGTGAATGACGACCCGCACAAGCAACGTAAAGGACTTGTATCGTGATAACCAATGGCGAAGTCTTGTGGGTCCACCTGCACTTACCGAAGACGAGCAATGGGTAGCCTCTTCTTCAAGAAAAGCCGGGCGTAAGGGAAAGGCATGTCATGCTACTCCGCATCCCGAGGGAGACGATGAACAGTGGTAACATTCCACCGTCCGGAAGGGGAACCCGGGCCCACGCCACCGTGAGGGACACGAGTACAAATACAAGTATCCGAAGTCCCTCACTTAATGCCAAGACGCCTCGTGAGCCGGGGTACCAACAAATCCCCCACCGCACAGAGAAAGCGCAACAGTGGTCGCCAAAGAAGCTACAAAGAAAGCAGCCGCGATGAAGTTCAAAACCCGGCAGCCTCGATTCACCGCCTGATTGGAAGAGATAAACCGAACTTCAACTCTCCATACCGCTTGATGTAATGGCACACTGGCCAATATCCCCGCAAGGATCACTTCTATGAGCCATTATCAAAAGAGACGAGAGAAGCTCTTCAAGAAGCCCTCGCCGATTAAGTCTTCTCATCTGATTAGGCCGAGTCCGTAAGAGTCGCCCAACAATGCAACCTTGCGACTAAGCACTTCCCCGATCACCTTTACAAAGGAGGATATGCGACAAGGAATTCCAAGCACGATAGGCCGCTATACTTCACCGTATATTGGTTCTAGTGAAGTTAACCGATCCAAGTCGATCCGGTTCCGCCAGGAGCATCACATGCCCTCAAGGCCATGTATCACCTTGGAATCCCCGCCAAGAAGTCAAGGCCAATGTGCACAAGATCTACGGTTTAACACCACGGTCTCTACCACTTGGTAAAATCCTGATAAAGTGCCAAATGGGAGACTTAAAGTCCAAGTCACCGCTATGTGATTGATAGACTTCCTATAACTTATCGTTGGTCGAATTTGGATCCACGTAATGTTATAGTCCCATCTACTCTTCATCGGTCTCAAATATGTAGACACCTAATAATGAGGTCAAGACGGTGGTCGCGACAAACAACCGCTTAAGGATGGAGAATTATTTCACCGATTCTCTCCTCACGTAATGAGTCCAAATCAATCATCGCCCAAGGTACGGACATGAAGAAGCCGACACCAAACCGGCTTGGTTATAGTGGAGGTTTTGTTTTAAATGACATTGTACCCCTTGTAATCAATCTTGACGATGAAGAATCGCCGATGAACATTGTAATTGGCAAATTGCCGATGAATCAATAAATGACATTTAGAGTATCCTTTATCTTTGAATGATGTGATAACAGATTATACAATGATCCAGAAGTTGCACCTCGCCATCTCGATCATCTTGCTTCACACAAAAGCAGCTCCGGATTCCTTTGGGACAACACTTGTCATCCCACCTAAGATCAAGTAGTGAAAAAGACTTGGTTTACTTAAAAGGAGATGCAGCCCAACGTAATCATTTCTTTGAAGAAGGTGAAGATGACAATGGGCCTATCCTCCACACATTCATATAGTCCAAACACCGGGTATCATGAAAAGATGGGGTATGACTTGACACGAGGGAAGGTCTATGTTTCTCGACGCAGGCCCCGAACCCCTCCTAAAGCGCATATGTCCCAAGAGGAAAGCCGATAATTACTATGCATTTAGAAGGATGGGATACTAATCCTCCTCGAAGATGAATGCTCGGTCGATTGATAATAATCCACCCTGAGGGAGACGACATTCGCCCGACTCTTCACTGGGATTCCGACACCACTCTGAGAAGCCAAGGCTTGATGTCTAATATGGCAATGACGATCCCCGCTACTATTGAGAGGGTGATGAAGATATGCCAACATGGGAAGACCCATGGATCCATCAACTCGAGAGCAGCTTGGGGATAGGTTCAACAAAGAGAACCCCCACTAAGGATGAGGTAGTCCAGTTAATATGGGTGATGAAGAGCATCCCAAACTCATAAACATCGCAATACTCTCCTTCGAAAAAGGAAGAGTTGATTGCCCTAATCAGGAGTATATCGATGTATTCACCGAGTTACGAGGACATGCCAGACTCGATTCTAATGTGGCAACACATCGCCAACATCAAGGCGGATGTCAAACCCGCCAAGCAACAAAGAAGACAGCGGCCCACAAATATTGAGGCAATTGTTGACGGCGAAGAAACTCATAGAATCGGATTCGCCGAGGAAATTCAACATCCGGATTGGGTAATATAGTCCCGGCCATGAAGAAGAATGGTTCGATTAGGACTGCGGTACGAGACCTAAACGCCGCTGCCCAAAGGATGATTTCTTCCAATCACCGATGTCATAGTGGACAACACGCGGTGGATTTGAAAGAATGTCCTTTATGGATGGTTTTTCTGGTATAATCAAATCAAGATGTACCCCGATGACGCCAAACACACAGCCGCTCAACGCCTTATCGGCATATTGCTACCTGGCCATGCCGCTCGCCTCAAAATGCCTACGAACATACCGTAGAGCAATGACGAGATTTTCCAGATCATCTTCGAAAACTCGAATGCTACGCCGACGATTTGGTCGCGGAAAAGCCGTGACAAAGGAGATCACATCAAAAATCTTAGAACGGTATTCAACTCATGCTAACTCATCGCCTAAAGATGAATCCCGCCAAGTCCTTCCTTGGGATGTCCAAAGGGTAAGTCCTTGGCTTCGTCGCCACCAACAAAGGAATCCACGCCGATCCCGACAAAGTGAAGGCGATTCAAGAATTGCAACCTCCGAAATCCGAGAGAACTCGGGGTTACAAGGACGACATGCATACATCCGACGGTTCATATCGAACCTATCCCGAAGTGCCACCGCTTCCAAGTTGAACAAGAAGGGCGTCATATATTTGGGACGAGGCCCTCGAACCCTCCTAAAGCATATGTCCCAAGAGGAAAGCCTGATAATTACTATGCATTTAGAAGGGGATTGGGATACTAATCCTCCTCGAAGATGAATGCTCGTCGATTGATAATAATCCACCCTGAGGGAGACGACATTCGCCCGACTCTTCACTGGGACTCGACACCACCCTGAAGCTTCGCCTGATGTCTAATATGGCCAATGATCGATCCCGCTACTATTGAGGGTGATGAAGATATGCCAACATGGGAAGACCCATGGATCCATCAACTCAGAGCTTGGGGATAGGTTCAACAAAGAGAACCCCCACTAAGGATGAGGTAGTCCAGTTAATATGGGTGATGAAGAGCATCCCAAACTCATAAACATCGCAATACTCTCTAAGAAAAGGAAGAGTTGATTGCCCTAATCGTGAGTATATCGATGTATTCACCGAGTTACGAGGACATGCCAGACTCGAATTTAATGTGGCAACACATCACCAACATCAAGGCGGATGTCAAACCCGCCAAGCAACAGAAAGACGCTGGCCCACAAATATTGGAGGCAATTGTTGACGGTGAAGAAACTCATAGAATCGGATTCGCCGAGGAAATTCAACATCCATTGGGTGGCTAATATAGTCCCGGCCATGAAGAAGAATGGTTCGATTAGGACTGTCACTACAGACCTAAACGCCGCTGCCCAAAGGATGATTTCTTCCAATCACCGATGTCATAGTGACAAACATGTGGATTTGAAAGAATGTCCTTTATGGATGGTTTTTCGGGTATAATCAAATCAAGGCAAACCCCGATGACGCCAAAACACACCGCTCGTAACGCTTCATCGCATATATTGCTACACGGCCATGCCGCTCGCCTCAAAAATGCCGCGAACATACCGTAGAGCAATGACGAGATTTTCCAGATGATCTTCTAAAACTGGCCGCCGACGATTTGGTCGTGAAAAGCCGGACAAAGGAGATCACATCAAAGATCTTAGAACGGTATTCAACTCATGCGAACTCATCGCCTAAAGATGAATCCCAAGTCCTTCCTTGGGATGTCCAGCAGTTCCTTGGTCATTGCCACCAACAAAGGAATCCACGCCGATCCCGACAAAGTGAAGGCGATTCAAGAATTGCAACCTCCGAAATCCGAGAGAACTCGGGGTTACAAGGACGACATGCATACATCCGACGGTTCATATCGAACCTATCCGAAGTGCCACCGCTTCCAAGTTGAACAAGAAGGGCGTCATATATTTGGGACGACGCCGCCGTAAGGCATTCAAGAGATCAAGTCAGATTCGCTAAACCTCCTGTTTGTTGCACCGCTGGCTGAAAACCATTTTGATCTACGCCAAGGCAACGGATCACTGTTGCTTTACTCGCAAGCAAGACGACGACGGCGTCACTTAACAAAGTAAAGGTATTACCCGAGCCAACATTAGCCTGAAGTCTCGATATCCAATGGTCGAAGCGCGTTTGCATTAGTGTTCGCGATTCAAAATGCGCACTATTTAGCCTGAAGACGATTTATGTTATTCTAACGTAACCGTCCAATATTTATGACCCAACCGCCTCAATGAGTTGGCGCTAAGGGCCTTACTCTTGTCCCAATATGACTTGCACTTCAAACAAGTCACCAAAGGACAAGCGATTTGTGATCTCTTGGTCACAACCACAACGGATGCGCTTGAGCTATATGATGATCTTCCTGATGAAGTTCAAGAAGTCAACACTACATCGCACCAACAAATATGGCGCATTGTATTTTGATGGAGCTTCGGCCACCAATGTGGCAAGTGCCCCTGATGTTCTAAAATCTCCACGGAGTCGGAGTTGTCTTGATTTCCGGAATCATGTCATGCCCCGTGCTTATTCACTCATCAACCTCGCTCCAATAACGAGCAAACAACGCGCTACTTATTGGACTTAGTTTCGCAAGGAGCCGGGGTCAATATCTCGCCGCATGGCGACCAGAATTGATAGTTAAGGTGTTCGTGACTACTTAAGTCGAACCCCGATCTAGTCCCCTATCATCGTAGCCGTGGAATGGCGACTCGCTCAAGAATTCTTCATCAATATATCCCGCCTTCCAAAACGCTTTCATGCAGACGATCGGGCGCTAGTCGGGTTTAGCACAACCTTCCAAGACCGAAAGCAATTAGTTACCAGACTCATCGCCTTTTGTACCAAGGTATGATGAGGTACAAGGAGATAAGGGTAGTTACCAAAGAAGTACATGCAACCCAAACCAAGTTGGAGCCCCGAGATTGGCGCTTTCCTATCATCGACTATGTCTTACATGGCATTCTGCCGGAAGACGTGAGGGAGAGAGAGTCAATCCGGCGAAGAGCTCCAAGATTCTTTATGACACTAAACCCGTGATGTTATATCACAGGGTACGATGGTCTTTACTCCCATGCTTTCAAACAAGGAGGCGTAAGAGGTCCTTCGAAGCACACGCAGTGATCTCTTTGGTGCCACCACAACGGATGCAGCTTGAGCTATATGATGATCTTCCTGATGAAGTTCAAGAAGTCAACACTACATCGCACCAACAAATATGGCGCATTGTATTTTGATGGAGCTTCGCCACCAATGGCAAGTGCCCCTGACGTTCTAAAATCTCCACTGAGTCGAGTTGTCTTTGATTTCCCGGAATCATGTCATGCCCCGTGCTTATTCACTCATCAACCTCGCTCCAATAACGAAGAATACAACGCGCTACTTATTGGACTTATCGCCAAGGAGCCGGGGTCAATATCTCAAGCCGCATGGGCATTCGCAATTGATAGTTAAGGTGTTCGGTGACTACTTAGTCGAACCCTGATCTAGTCCCCTATCATCGTAGCCGGAAATGGCGACTCATTCAAGAATTCTTCATCAATATATCCCGCCATTTACGCAGATGCGATCATAAGTAGTCGTGGTTTAGCACAACCCTCCAAGACCGAAAGCAATTAGTTACGTCAGACTCATCGCCTCTTTGTACCAATATATGATGAGGTACAAGAAGATAAGGGTAGTTACCAAAGAAGTACATGCAACCCAAACCAAGTTGGAGCCCCGATTGGCGCTTTCCTATCATCGACTACGTCTTACATGGCATTCTACCAAGACGGAGGGAGAGAGAGTCAATCCGCGAAGAGCTCCAAGATTCTTTTATGACACGGAAACCCGATGTTATATCGCCGGGGTACGATGGTCTTTACCCGGCCTTCAAACAAAGAGGCGTAAGAGGTCCTTCGAAGCACACGCAGTGAATGCGCACTACCGGTCCCAAGCTCTACGATCGAATCAAGAGAATGGGCTACTTTGGCCAACAATGATTAATGACGCAATGAGCACGCCGGAATGCCACGCCGGTCAAATTCACAATTATATGCATCACCGCCGAGTAATCAGATCCTTCTACCACATCCCGCCATTCGAGACATGGGGAATGGACATGGTAGGTCCCATTTTTCCTCCCACCGTCAAAGGCGATCGGTTTATTCTAGCGACACCGACTACTCCAAGTGGGTGAAGCAATCCCGCTTAAAGAAGTAAAGGCGAAAATCACATAGTTTATCAAACACCATGTCATCTATCGACACTGTCCCAAGACGGATCGCATGACAACGGTCCCCAATCATCGCAATTCCTTCATCGTTTTGTGAGAAATTCAAGATACAAGATGTCTCACAAATTTTATAATCCAGAAAGAAATGGATTAGCCAAGCATTCAACAAGACGATTATCAAAATTTCCACAAGCTTGTGAAGAGTAACAAGGTAGACCGATGATAAACTCGAGAAGCACTCGGCGCATCGCACAACGCACGCACGCCAACCGAGAGACCAGATTCCCCGTTTACTGCGCGGGCAGCTTCTTGAGATCCAGATCTCCGCCACGACGCCTCTTCAACAGATGACGATCAAGAACACATCAAAACGCCTCAAGAGCTTGAGATGTTAGATGAGAAGCTACCGAGGCTCAACAATGCATTGAGTTCTACCAGCTAGATGTCGAGGGCTTTCAACAAGAAAGTTCGACAGAACCTTTAGAGAAGGAGATTTGGTCCGCCGCCGACGACCGATAATCCTCACTTCCAAAAAGAAAGGTAAATTCAACCTAAATGGGAGGGTCCGCTTGTAATAGAAACGGTCTACTCTAATGGGCATACCGCTTAATTACCCTAAATGGCTAACGGAATTAATGCCGATAAATGGGAAGTTCCCAAGAAATACTACCCTTAGTATCTTCGGATAACCCATTTCAACGGAAGTTCTCGTGGATGTTACCCACTTTCCTTGAGGATAACCCTAGATTTATCCTCCATCATAATTTCCACCGATCAAATTCCTTGACAAGGCCTACAAATTTTCTACATTACCAAAATCCCTCTTGATTCCTTTATGAACAAGAGGCCCACTCAAAATCCTTTACGGAGATAGAATATAAAATTCTTTTCCTCAGTTAAGATCCTTTTTCGTAAACGGAAGGTTCCCGCCCATCCTTTTCCGTAGCTCTGACCGAAGGTAAGCACGAACTTTCATCTTAGGTAGCCGACGAAGGTATGCGCCGATTTTCGCATCAGTTGTCCGACCGGTCACCGAAGTCTTTTCGCTCTCGAGTGGAGATCCCACTCTTAGTTCCATCTTCATCTTAGGTAGCCGACCGGCATAAGGCCGATTTTCGACCAGTTGTCCGATCAAGGTCACCGAGTCTCTTTCGGCTCTCTGAGTAGAGATCCCACTCTTAGTTCCATCTTCATCTTAGGTAGCGCCGACCGGTGCGCGCCGATTTTCGCATCAGTTGTCCGATCAAGGTCGCCGAAGTCTTTTCTTCCTCGAGTGGAGATCCCACTCTTAGTTCCATCTTTCATCCTAGGTAGCGCCGACAAGGTAATACGGGATTTTCGCATCAGTTGTCCGATCAAGGTCGCCTCGAAGTCTTTTCGGTTTCTGAGTGGAGATCCCACTCTTAGTTCCTCTTATCTTAGGTAGCTACCGACCAAGGTATGCGCGGATTTTCGCACGTTGTCCGACCAAGGTCACCCGAAGTCTTTTCGTTCTCGAGTGGAGATCCCACTCTTAGTTCCATCTCTTAGATAGCCGACCAAGGTATGCGCCGATTTTCGCACCGTTGTCCGACCAAGGTCACCCGAGTCTCTTCTGCTTCGAGTAGAACCCACTCTTAGTTCCATCTTCATCCTTGGTAGCTCGACCGGTATGCCGGATTTTCGCACTCAGTTGTCCGGACCAAGGTCACCTGAAGTTCTTCGTTCTCTGAGTAGAGATCCCACTCTTAGTTCCATCTTCATCTTAGGTAGCTACCGAATCGGCGGTATGCGCTGATTTTCGCACTGTGTAGTCCATCGGGTCACTCGAAGTCTTTTCGACCTACAAAGAAGGAACACTGCTAGCCTCATTCCTGAAATAGAACACATTTTCCTTTCCCACCTCAATCAATCTTACGCCGTTCAGCCATTCTGGCCAAAAGAAGACACCAAGGTTCATCTTGGGGCATTTTATCCCGGCCTAAGAAGGATAAGGCCAACGCCACACGCTACGGCTTAGTCTTTTTCCGATTGAAGAAGACACCAAGGTTCATCTTGGGGCATTTTATCCCCGGCCTAAGAAGGATAAGGCCAACACGCTGCTCGGCTTAGTCTTTTCCCATTGAAGAAGACACCAAGTTCGCCTTGGGGTATTTTATCCCAAGCCTAAGAAGGGATAGTTTCACACGCTGCTGCGCTTAGTCTTTCTCCATTGAAGAAGACACCAAGGTTCGGCTTCGGGTATTTTATCCTGCCTAAGAAGGGATAAAGCCAACGCTTCACACGCTGCTGTCGGCTTAGTCTTTCTCCGCATTGAAGAGACACCGTAGTTCGACTGGGGCATTTTATCCCAAGCCTAAGAAGGGATAAAGCCAACGCCACACGCTGTCGGGTTTAGTCTTTTTCCGATTGAAGAAGACACCGTGAGTTCGACTGGGGCATTTTATCCCGGCCTAAGAAGGATGAGTCTACGCGGTAACACGCTAAGCCGGGTTAGTCTTCCCGGAAAAGACGGCTTCACGTGATTCAACATCGTAGCATTAAGTCTAAGAGAGTCTCATTCTTTAGCACAACGCCATGTGTGAACGGATCCGTGATAATCCGCGACGCTAGCCCAACTCAAACTAGAAGGTTAAAGGCTCATCAAACCCGCTGAGGCCGGGGTGGCCAATAACCCTAAAGCCAACGCCACACGCTACAGTTTCGGCTTAGTCTTTTTCCGATTGAAGAAGACACCGAGATCGATCTCGGGGTATTTCATCCCGCCCAAGAAGGATAAAGCCAACGCCACACGCTGTCGGGTTTAGTCTTTTTCCGATTGAAGAAGACACCGTGAGTTTGATTCGGGTATTTCATCCCAAGCCTAAGAAGGATGAGTCACGCTGTAACACGCTGTCGCGTGGTCTCTTGCCCGTAAAGAGTATAAAGCCTATGTATTCAATATCATAGCAACAAGTCTAGAAGAGTTTCATTCTTTAGCATAACGCCACGCGGCGAACGGATCCAGATAACCCGCGACGCCAGCCCAACTCAAACCTGGTTGGTAAAGGCTAATCAAACCCGCTGATGGTCGAGGGTTTGCCAAAATCCTATAAGTATTATGGTTAATTATTTCACGGTAAAAGAATCATAATAAATAGTGAAAGGAATGGATCTTATTCATTTGAAGCAAATATAGAAGGAGCTACAATTATCGGACAATTGATTCAAACAAAGTTATGATAATACATCTAAATAAAAGTCGTAACGACTGGCCGAACAAAGAGAACGTAAAAGTCTCGCAGCACACGCATTCATTTCGGCAATCCAAGAATGTGAAGAAAGCAAGGTCACCTTGACAGCCGCTAATTTTTCTCTCCGGATCGCCGAACCCGAAGCCTTGGCTTCTCGTTCCTCTTCGACTCAGCGTAATGATGTTCCGACGACGCTTCTCGACGAACTTGCTTCTGCTCGCTGACGCCCCGACTCTCGCGCACTCACGCTACGAAACTCTTCAACGCTTTCTCCCTTGAACACCCCCGACCTCGTATGCCGGGATATAGGCGTAGTACGATTTATCTTTGCGCCGTGCTGGCCGCCATATGAGTTCCCAAATATGATCTCTTGCTCGATATTTTCTCGCTAAAAACGCGCTCACGAAGCCTTGATCCGAAGCCGCCGACGAGTCAGATCACCTCATCGCATGATTCAAAAGGCTAAATCATCCACACGTATGCAAGAGTTAGCTGCCTAGTGAGCTTTTGCTCACAACGATTAGCTAGCCGAGGGCCACCAACACGCGAATTTCTCCAAGATACTAATATGAATGGGCGTAAGACCATAAAGTCGCCCATCTAACCTCGATAATAGAGAGAGACGCGCCAAACCATTCTCTAACAAACCAAGAAGACCCATCACGTAATCGAGTCGAACCATGATTTTGCCCGGCATCTCGCAATAGGTTGAATCCTCCGTGGAAGTGGTCCAACATTAAGAACCCCACCCGCTCTATACTCAAGGGTCGGAAATCCCGGTTTCGCCAAGGCCGTGGGAGGCAGTGGAGCGGATGATGGAAGCGATCCTCAAACTCGCCATCCCAAATTATGATAGTAGGCTCAGTCAAGGGTTTCTTCATATGAGTGTTCACAAGGGTTCGCTTCCTGGAAAAGGCCTTCCTCGGATGACCTTGAGAATCGAGACTTGACATGGGAGCCTTCAAGCAGACTAATAATCATCGAGCATCCGCCACCACAAGAGAACAAAGGGTTAATGATCATTTAGGAGGAATATCTTGAAAAGGGAAAAGATAAGGCGAGAACTCTCGTAAAACCCATGAGATCGAAGTCACGACCTTATAACGGGTACGACGATTTCACCAGATAAATAATTCGAGAACGATAAATATAGTCGTAAACAAAGCGCAATAATATATATCCCGCTCTACGGGCAAGAGTACGGTATGAAATCGCCCCGCTAAAAACATCGAGACGAAGTGATTTTGAAGCCTCAATCCTCACGAAGGAGAATCTCGCTTCTTCCCAATCGCCACAAAGGAGAACGGCTGGGTCATAACGAACGCAGCACAATCTGAAGGCCGATCCCCACAAAGGAGGATTTCGTTTCTTCCCAATCACAAAGGAGAACGGCTGGGATACAACGATATATGTATGAGAATATGATTGTTTGGTCGAAGTTGGTTCCATTTGTAAAACTTGAGAAAATTACACTTTTGGTTCTCACTACAATGAAATTAAATAACTCTCACAAACTCTCAACAAAAGACGCTACAAGTGTAGATCTCCGCTTTTGTGGACTTTGCTCCGGCTCGGACGCGAACTGCGGGACCACCGAAATGATCGTCAATCGACGGGTTTAGTTGATGCTTCAAAGGAAACAAGAACTTAAGCAAATATCTTAGCAAAGTAAGATATCTACTTCTCAAGAATAAGTCAAAGCTTAAACTCGGAGGAATTCCGCGTGGATCGGTTCTGAACTCCGTAAGCTTGATTGACTTTTCCTTTCTCGATCTCGACTTCCAAGTGGACGAGAGGGCATTTATAGTCTTTGGGAAACGCGCCACAAGTGTCATAAGTGCGAGATTTTAGAAGCTAGCGCAGCAAGCCGCCTAAGCAGCCGCTTTCGCCGCCATCGGGCGGTAGCAGTCGGCCGCCTTACAAGGGCAAGATACGCTTCGCCGACCTGGCGCAGGCAAAGGCCGCCCTTCCAACAGTGAACGGTTTTCGCTTTAGGCACGATAAATGTTCCTAGAATTACGCTTAGTGGGCGATCTTCGCCGTAACCGCTTATTAACGGTTCAACGGCCTCGCATTGATAAAGCCGTGGGCCCCATCGCATTGATTTAGACCCTTTAAGAGCTCCAGTGGTATTCGGGTGTTCCCGCAGCAGACATATAAGTGCCTCGCCATAGCAGACACATCAAGGTGTTCTCGCCAGGCGAGGCACACAAGTAAAGTCTCTCGCTAATAGCAGACACATCAAGGTGTTCCCGCCGCGGCGAAGGCACACAAGTGTCTCGCAACAAATGAGACATCAAGGTGTTCCCGCCGTAAGCAGACATTAAACAAGTGTCTCGCGATCAGAAGGAGACACAATCTCCCCATGTGTTGACTTTGAGATTTCGACGACGCTGTTCTTCGATCTTCTCATGATTTAGTCATATTTGAGGTTCTTCAAAGAATTTTGATGCCTACAGATACCCTCCAAAGTTTTCGACTCTCATTTTGTCGAGGGTCCGAATATTTTGATAAGATGCTTTGCTTCGCTCAACGTTGAACTTTGTAGAAGAGGCCCATGTTTTGCTTCAGGCTTGAATCCTCGCTACTACGGCGCCACGACCATACTTTGGGATCAATAGTCATGCATTTGTATTTGATTGATTGAAATGTTGAAGTCATTTTGACTAATCATCTTCATCTTGAAAGTCACCACTTGTTATAATTAAATGCCTTGAGAGTCATTCGAGAAAAAAGCTGCTGCCTGTTTTCTCAATATCGATTTCCGTGAAAGCTTCTATATGTAATATCCGAATTGTCCCACTTAAAAGGACCGCCACGACCGCCCCGAAAGCATGCTTGAGCTTCCTGAGGCGATGTAATGGCACATTTGCATTAGCAATGAGTTACAAAGTGCATTAAAATCACTATGAAAGTACTTGACCCTAAGCAGAAGAGTGAACCCGCCGCCTCAAGTTATTGCTTGTATGATAGATATAGATTTTTGGCAAACCTCACCATCAACGATTTGATGAGCCTTTACCAACTACCGCTTGAGTTGGGCTAGCATGTAGATTATCCGAGTCCGCTCTACATGTTACGCTGTGCTAAAAGAGTGAATTCTCTTAGACTTTATGCTACGATATTGAATAATTTGGCTCTACAATTATCACGGAATTGATTACCCTACAAAGATGTGTTAGATGCGCACTTATCTCCGATAAGGGACGAGATAATATCCCCATGCATGAAGGCATAGTTTAGGTGTCATTAGGTAATGACATCTATGCTACAATTTTGAATAATAGGCTTGTGGAATTTGTGTTCTCTTAAAACGAACCCGCTGTGTCTTGGGGCTTAAAACGAACCCCCGTTGTGTTTTCTCTGGGGCTTAAAACTAACCCTCGCATCGAGTAGACCTCTATTCATAAAAGGAATCGAGAGGGATTTTGACCGTGGTCCTAATCTGTAGGAAGGTTTAACCAAGTGGGAGTAAAAATTAAAAAATGATCCTAACCTGTAAGAAGGTTTGATCGGGATAGGAGTTTTGAGACAATCCTAACCGTTTAAGGTTTGATCGCCATCCCGAAATGGACCTCTCGCTCATGGAAGGAATCAAGAGGGGATTTTGACCATGGTCCTAATCAGAGGAAGGTTTGACCAGCAGAGGTATTTGAGACAATCTTAAATCATCGGAAGGTTTGATCGCCAATCTTTGAAATGGACCTCTCGCTCATGGAAAGAATCGAGAGGATTTTGGCCGGGTCCTAATCAGAGGAAGGTTTGACCAGATAGAAGTTTTGAGACAATCCTAACCGCCTAAGGTTTGATCACACTGAAGTGGACCTCTCTTCATGGAAGGAATCGAGAGGATTTTGGCCGCGGGGTCCTAATCCGTAGGGTTTGACCAGATAGAAGTTTTGAGACAATCCTAATCTGCCTAAGGTTTGATCGCCAATTGAAGTGGACCTCTCATCATTCATGGAAGGAATCGAGAGGGATTTTGGCCGTGGTCCTAATCAGAGGAAGGTTTGACCAGATAGAGTTTTGAGACAATCCTAACCGCTTGAAGGTTTGATCGCTCAACTGAAGTGGACCTCTCGGCCATGGATTATCCACCCCCCCTTTGCAAAACGGGTTGCATTCATCTAATTGGTCGGGTTATTCTAAGAATATTAGATGTAACACTCGAGGAACCCACCAATAGTTGTAGAATAGTTTATACCATATACCGCCGAGTGGGGAGGAGCGCTTAACCTCTTATACTGGCTTTGAGGAATTAGGAGGAGCAGCTTTAATTTCGTACTCATCTGGAAAGGGAATAGTTTATACCGTGATACCCGCTTCTGTACGTAGGGAGCAGCTTTATACCGTGATACCCGTCGGAGTCAAGTTTGATTCATTTTATTTCAAGTAAGACGCCGCCAACCAAGGCTTGGATGACCTTGAGAGCTAAGCAATCCTTTGTAGGATGGAGGATCCTCCCGCAACGCGACAATTTAGGGTCCGGTTTTGTTAGCCTCCTCTTGATTTGTAATTGAGGCAACTTGATTTTGTTGTTATCATGAGGTGTTTGAAGATGACCGAACTTCTTCGCCCTTGAAAGAGTATGTCCTGCGGGAATTCGATTTTGTGTTTTGCCACGCCGTTGGACACGCCACCAACAAAGCCACAGATGCCTTCTCTATTACTTAGAGGAGAAATTTACTCGAGGGGTCGACCATCTTTTCGCTTCTTTCTTTCTTCCTTCCGAGGAAACGTCGCTTTGTTCTCCTCGTATTTTTAGGTCTTTCCACGAGTCAAGGATCTACCCCATGACTTCAAAGAATTTATAGAAAGATTGTTGTGGCAAGTCTTCAATATGAACTTTTTTCGCATTGGATCCCCGCAATTCATAGCTTTATTATGAATCGCTAACGAAGGTGTCCATTGTCTCCCCACCTTTTCTGCTTTTTCGCCTAAGAGAGTTCCAATTGAAACTTCGTATCATCATCGGTTAGTTGCCGAGAAAAGAACTTTCCATGTCCTCCCGCCAGCTTAATACTCCCGCCTTGAGTCTTCTATACCAATCGGCGGCAGCCCACGAAGAGTACCGACAAAATGACCGAACCATCGAGGCTCAAGCTTCCCGAGATTACCCCCAAATGTGATTTGAAGTAAATCGTTGTGAAGGTGACCTCTCCGCCAAATGGCGAAGTTGATCAAATTGAATTTTTGCGTAAGGAATTGAATCCCACTTCCTAGGATACTGACATGGGATGCCAAATTTTGACTTCCCCGTGGACATCAAAGCATTGATTTTATTTTCAAGCTCTTTCATCCTTTCGCCATCATCCTCCCCTTGTTTTGATCGCCTAATAGGAAGAATTGGACCATTTCCACCTTGAGCGCCAGATGCAAATTTCTTTGAGGTTGATCAACAGAATGTGTTCATCAATCTCCAATCATCGTTTTCAACATTATGGTGGGTTACTTCCACCTTGTTGACTAGATTCAGCCGTTGATCGATTCCGTGTTGTGCAACCGTGGGTTTGCAATTCCCTAATCTGCTGCTAGCTCCTCGGCTCTTTGCCTTAAGCTCTCTTTGCTAAGGCTTCTTGTAACATTTGGAGCGTGACATCGTAATGGTAAAGCTCGATGGGGACCAAGACTTGACATTGTGTCATCTGAAGCTATCGCCGAGTTGTCAGTTTAAGCTTCATCTTCGTGATGACTCTCCTCATGTATCCTTCTATAATCGGCGCGTAGCTCGCAATTGTAACCGAGACCGGCTGAAACTGCGTCGACTTTTCCTCGCAGAGGAAGTCGATCTGAATCCGCCGCCGGTCCTTTCCCTTTGTTCACCATGTTGATAGTCACTGAAACTCATCAATTTGGATGGATGATCTCCTTTTCTTCGATGTCGCCTTGATCAGGGCTTTCAGATTTCTCCGTTGTCGACAGGAAAGCCGCTCAATACCGCTCTTTATGCGAGCCGCCGTAATTCGCTAACGTAGATAACATCCCGACAACAACGCTTTGATTAATTGCACACGAGCAAGAACAATTTATTTCGGCCGATCGCCCTCTTTCAGGTGTTGCCACCCCTACCGATGGTGTGGTTGGTGGTTTATCACAATTGCACTTCCACTTCAAGTGTAACGCTGTCCTTAATTGAGGACACGCTTCTTGGTGGTGTCATCATTCGACTCGAAGCACTTTTGATGTTTTAACTTCATCCGCCGGTTGTTCGTACAAATCACAAGTGTTTTATCATCTCTTGTGACTTCATCAATCACATGCCTCGAAGTTCTTCCCTTAGTAGACTCGCGACTTTATGGGATGCTCAAACGAGATGCAATTGGAATTTAGAGACCGAGATATTTTAGCTTGTTCGTGACTCTTCGACTGATAATCCAAGCGCTTTCACCGTACTTTGCCTTTGTTTCCGGCCGTGGACCAAGGCTTATCAAACACCGGTTAACGGATTTCCTGACTTAACGGTTGATACCTCAGCCGAGAAGCGGAAGAAAGGGCGAAATGTCAAATTTCGCTGCAGATGGAAGGCGTCGCTTTTGGCGTAGGTAGCCTGTGATCGTTCCGCTTTGCGCCGACAAGCTTACACCGCCGGCCGCATGGTGGGCATTTTAGTCGTTTCGCCAACGCGGTGGGTACTCGAATCGCCTCTACCGAAGAATTCTCGCGAGGCGCACTCTGAGCCATTTTGACGTTGACTTCGACCCAAACTTTGTGATTTTGAGTTGATTCCCCGTTGATTTCGACTTCGCTTTGCTTAACAATGGCACGCAGATGAGCAACGCTGCACGACGCTTTACGCCTTCCGTCAATCGGTCCTTTGACGAACCCATTCTTCCTTGAGAGGAGGCCGACGGATTGAGAGATTGCGCTTGTTGATGCATTTGATCACGGAGTTCGACAAGTGAACTCCATCCGCCGACTTTGTTTAGCTTAACCGACGGGCCATCTTTTGACGCCGCCTTGGCGAGCTCTTCGCCGATCAGCGAGATCTTGTCAAGAGGGGAATGCCGTCGCGAAGTTTAACAAGAACGAACCTCCTCTTAAGAGATGACATCCTCCGATGTTTGCGGGTGAGGAGGTCTTCGATGTGGAAGAGGAGAGATACTCTTCAATTTGGCTTGATCGAAGAAGTAGTCTAGTCCATCAACCATGAGGTCGGCCGACGCCGAAGGTTGCGACAACAACGATCTGTTCGAGACCGCTGGCTCCCATCGTGGTCGCCATCGGTTTGGGTCAAAGTTGGTTCCATTTGTAAAACTTGAGAAAATTACACTTTGGTTCTCATTACAATGAAATTAAATAACTCTCTCACAAACTCAACAAAAGACGCTACAAGTGTAGATCTCGCTTGTGGGACTTTGCCTCGCGTCGGACTTAACCGCGGACCACCGAAATGATCGCCAATCGACGGGTTTAGTTGATGCTTCGCAAAGGAAACAAGAACTTAAGCAAATATTTAGCAAAGTAAGATATCTACTTCTCAAGAATAAGTCAAAGCTTAAACTCGAGGAATCTCGGTGGATCGTGGTTCTTGAACCCGTAGCTTGGATTCGACTTTTCCTTTCGATGGCTTCCACCTCCGCCTGGACGAGGAGGGTATTTATAGTCTTGGGAAACGGCCCACAAGCGTCATAAGTGCCGAGATTTTAGCTTAGCGCCGCACTGCCGCCGGCGCTTGCCGCTTCGCCATTATCGCAGGTAAGGTCGGCCGCCACCGGGCGGCGGTGGCAAGATACGCCGACCGCAGGCGGCAAAGGCCGCCCACCGTGAACGGTTTTCTCTCGCTTTTAGGCACGATTAAATGCCCTAGAATTACGCCTAGTGGGCGATCTTCGCGTAACCGCCTATTAACGGTTCCAACGCTCTCGCATTGATAGCAAGCGGCCCCATCAAGATTGATTTAGACCCTTTAAGAGCTCGCTCAGTATTCTCGGTGTTCGCCGGCGATGACGCAGTGCCTCGCCAGCGCAGACACAAGGTGTTCCCGGCCAGGCGAGGCACAGAAATTCGCTAATAGCGACACATCAAGGTGTTCGCCGGCGAAGGTTACGCGTCTCGCCAATGGCCGATTATCAAGGTGTTCCCGCCGCGCAGACATTAAACAAGTGTCTCGCGATCAGAATGGTGACACAATCTCCCCATGTGTTGACTTCTTGAGATTTCGACGACGTTGTTCTTCGATCTTCTCATGATTTAGTCATATTTGAGGTTCTTCACAATTTTGATGCCATAATGATGACGCCGCACCACCGAAGAAGGAGGCGCATTCACGCCGACGGCGAAGTCGAAATACCTCTGAGCTGCGGATCTTCCCGTGACATCGGAAGCCGCAAAAATACCACGAAAAGTCAAATACACACTGAAAATCAGCAAAAAAGTGTCAATAAAGCACGACCGACGCCGCCACACGACTCAAGCCACGTAACAAGCCGATGAACTGACGCCGCCAAGGCTGACGCTGAGCTCACGCTGCTGGCCATGCGGCACTACGCCATAGGGCGCCTCGAGGGCGCTGGCGACTACGCCGCCATAGGCTGGCGGGCCGCGCTTCGCTGGCGCTGGCGCTCATTGGCCGTCATTGGCCGGCGCTTCTATCGGCGCGCCGCCGTCGCCGCCCATCCGGGCCAGCCGCTGCCCCATTGATCGCGGCTCTCGGTCCCGGGTCCGCCACCGCACACAAAAAAAAGAGAAGAAAAGAAGAAAAAGAATTTACAAAACCCTCAGATGAATACCTTGTTGATCAAGATGAAAAGACGACGAAGCAAGATGAAAACAAGAGCAAACCACGAAGGGGGCCGCCTAGGTCATCAAGGAGGAGGAGTATGGGTATTTATAACAATCCCATATGAACCCAACTTTGAACAAGGACTCTTATTTGGCAAGAAGTAGGAATTTAATGGGGCCCAAATCAATTCCAATTAGGACTCTAATCAGCCCCTAATTAGGAGTCCTAATTAGAACCCTAATTGATGCCAAAATAATGCCAAATCAGTCCGCTGATTGACCCCTACTCCCTCCGCCATATTTGGAAAAATTCAAAAAATATTCTTAGGATAACTCGACGGCGGATTGCATCGACGCCAATCAACGCTGTCAGCCTAATCCTACTCCAACTAGGATTACGGTATAAACCGCTTCCTAATTTATCGAGAGTTCCTAAGAATATTTTCACAAAAATATTCTTAGGATAACTCGACGGGCGGATTGCATCGACGATCAACGCCTAATCCTACTCCAACTAGGATTACGGTATAAACCGCTTCCTAATTTATCGAGAGCCCCGGAGAATATTTTCACAAAAATATTCTTAGGATAACTCGATCGTATGGATTGCATCGACGATCAACGTCAGCCTAATCCTACCCAACTAGGATTACGGTATAAACCGCTCCTAAATTGTCGAAGTTCTAAGAATATTCTCACAAGAAATATTCTTAGGATAACTCGATCATGCGAATTGCATCGACGATCAACGCCTAATCCTACTCCAACTAGGATTACGAGTATAAACTATTTCCAAAATTTCAACGAGGAGTTCCGGAGAATAAATCCATATTCTTAAGGATAACTCGTAGTTCTTAATTTCCTCCCACCATAATCTCCAAGAGAGGGATAATCTGATGAGGAGGAAAGTCATGTTGACATCGGATAATCATATCCTCCCACAGAAGTTAAACCAACAACACACGCCATGATGGAGGAATTAGCCGAGTGATGGTTATGAAGTTCCATGTATTCGACACGCCTAACGCTAAGCCAACAAGGAGTTCACGACATACGAGAAGTCCAAAATCTGATGGTTAGTCAAACAACGCACCAACCGACACGAAGTTACAAACAAAACTCACCCACCGCCTTCGAAGTCAAGATAACAAGCGTCGACAATAAATGCAAAGACCGTGATCTTATCAGAATCCTACAAAGAACTGGATGATCCGAAGAATCAAGATTTGAAGCTATCTTTGGGACCCTCACCGATCAAGGCCGGAACTATCATGTCCAAAGCATCCTGCACTCATCAAGAATCGACCGAGACGCTTTGGAGGGGTATCTGTAGGCATAAAAATTGCTTATCGCATTCGAACGAAACTCGTGGACGATGGGTTGACAACCGACATCCATTCGACAAACCGACGCCGCGAAAATGCATCACGCCGCAAAACGCCGTGAGCGAGTCGACGAGCACATGAAGTGAGTCGGCAAGACGCACGAAGCCAATGAAACGACGCGCCGAAGTTGATTAAACTCAAACGCCGATGAGACGAATCAACCATACATAGTCCGCCGATGCAAACGAACCGCTTGAGCTCGAAAGTTGATCGCACGGACTCAAACACAACGGCAACATCACCGGCAAAACCAAGCCCGAAGACCAAAAGAATCGACGGAGAAACGACGCGAAAACGACGAAAACGCCGCAAGACGGCGCCGCTGCCAAACCCTACCGGCGGTTAAGGTGGTTCTACATTTTGTCGGAGCCACCTCGCCAACTTGGTCGAGGTGCTCTGCCAAGTGGTCGAGGAGGCTCGCCACTTTGGTCGAGCCACCTCGCCAACTTGGTCGAGGTGCTCAGCCAGGGGCCGAGGTGGCTCGGCCACCATGGCCGAGCCACCTCGCCAACTCGCCGAGGTGGCTCTACCAGTGGCCGAGCCACCAAGGTGGTCGGGCATCTTCATTGTATAAATAGGGGAGGTCAAAGGGGAGAGCGGATTTTGAGGGCTTGGATTTGGGGATTTCAAGGCTTCTGAGGCTTGGATTTTGGTGATTTGGAAGAGCTCGACTTCAAGAATTCTTGCGAGATCTACGAGTAATCGGCGCATCGCTCCGAAAGCACCGCAGCTCAAGTCCACGACGCCGATCTATAAGCAAAGGTAACCAATTCGGTCAACCACAGATACCCTCTAGATTAAGCTCGCCTTAATCTCGTGGATAGCCAGGATTTCTCCTAGTAGATCTCACCCGCCAGCGATCCTCTCCTTCGTGAGTGTGATCCCTCAGCGCTTCGCTTCTTCGTGGAAACGAGCCCCTTTACATCTGTAGTTCCGTAACCCTGCCCTACCTGGATCGAATTGCGGTGGTCCACGGACACAAAAGTCCCCAAGACAGCAAAGAACCCACGCAAGCGGTGACCTCGACATACCGAGATCCTCGTGTTTGTTTAGGAAGAAGTCGCAATCTTTTTGATTTTTCATTGTACTTTAAAATAAAAGGCAATTTCTTTTTGAATTTTGTTGTAGGCAAAAGAAGCTGTAAACAAATTCAAATCAATGACAATCATCCCGACTTTTACCGCGAACACTCAGCATCATAAATGACCGCGCTACCCAATTTGCCATATTAAGATGAGTAAGATCCTTCACTTTCACTGATAAGCCTGCCCTCTTTCAAACATCTCTAGCCACTGGATAGAGAATAAAGACATGATTTGTGTCCTCCAACACATTTTCTCTCAACAAGACATCCTTCATCCACAACAACACCGAGATCGGCGGCTCGACGAGTAGGTAAAATATTATGCACAACCTCCACCCAAACACTCAAAAATTCATTAGAAGGTGCAAACGCCATATAATCATCCATGCCGATGCATCAACACGAAGCCTATTGGCCCTATGGTCTTCACATTCATCCACCGACATCGGGCTTTGGTGAATATGGTGGGAATGGACTGGTGTGGATGAGGTTGCGAAGTTTGGTGCTCATGTATGGTGATACGATGGCGTAGGGATGAGAGCCCCTAATGACTCACACCCTCACCCTCAATTGCCACCGCCAAGAGTAGAAGCAAAGAAAGGAATATGATTTGGGCAGCGGAAGCCGCCATCTTCATAGATTTGTCTTACCGCAACATTAATTTAGAGATTATTTGTTTAGATGTCGCAGCTAGATGTTAAATATGATAATAAGAAATAAATATGATATTTATTTCTAAAATTTCCAAATACCAATCAAAGGTAGTATTTAATAGCTTAAAGTCACAAATAAGAAAGAAATATAACATTTAATATGTTAATGTTACAAATAATATACAAATATAATATTTAATTGTTAAACATCACAAATAACAAGCAAATGCAATATTTGTTACCCGAACGCCAAAAATAAAAGTATGTAGTTTTTTGGTAAATGAAACTTTTATTCACTCACCATTGAAAATTGTAAGTACAATCCCATAGCATCAGGAAAAACCGAGCTAGAACAAGGCTATTGGATCATAACTTCTCACTTTATATTATATCAGAATAGGGTGATTATACAAACTCACAAGAACAGCCTTTTTAATCTTGCACACAATTTGATTCACATTACATCATCTATCTGTATGCATTCTCCAGTTCCTTTCCAACCATAGGAAGTAGAATGTAGTTGATAAAGCCAATCTGTAGACTCTGTGCTTATACAATTTGCCCACACATTGAGAAAACCAATCCATCAAATTCACCATAGTACAACTTCTCCATTTAAAAGAAAGCCAATCCATGATTGTGTTCCAAACTTTAGCGGCATACACACATTGGTGGGTGTGATTCTCCTAAGCTAAGTCACACAACACACACTAATTATTTCTAGCTAATCCCATCCCATCAGAAACCCCGATAATTTGAATATTTTGTGATATATATTGATAAATATATTTTATGGTGACAAATATCATTAAATGACATTTGAGTATGTTATCAAGTGCTTTGAGAACAAACAAGTTCACATTTGTGAGAGAACGTGTCAAAACATGCACTAAACATGCACGAAAGTATAAATCTGGAAATAATGACCAGTTATGAGTTTATAGGTTTTACACACTGCTACAGTTATAATCTGAAAACCTTAAAACACCAAAGTTGTAGGTATTTTCAACAGATTTCCAACAAATCTTAGATCACCTAATTTGGAGTTCTTATGAGAAAGTTATGGTCAAACTACCGAAGGGGATACTTTCCTAGTCAAAACAGATTTCCGGTTCTTATTGGATTTCGGTCTGACCGGTTATTTCGGTTTACCTGTATATAAATACATGTTTTCACGAATTTTCACATCTTTGATCAGAACTCTCAAACCCTAACAGTCACCAAACCCTCCTCTAAACCCTAGAACTTTCTTGTGAGAATTCAAGAGCCTTTGAAGCAAGATTTCACATTGGATTGGCGCGCAGCTTAGGGATCTACCTCGCCTTTGCATCCTTCACTTGTTTTAACAAGATTTCAGGCGAGTTTCATCTCTGCTAACCCTACACCTAATTTTTCAGAGAATCGTTTTAATGAAATTCTTTCACAAGGTTTTATTGAGCCTAAAAGAACTAGTTTTGAATATAGAAAAGAGATTCTTTTATATTATATGTGTAAAGATTTGATCTTTTGTGTTTAAAAAGATTTACAATGAGTTATAGAGATGTTTTGTGATCTGAAAATAATTAAACAACCTTGTTTATCTGAGTTCTGATGATTTTATAACATATATATGTGCATATATGAGTGCAAGTGCACAAATCATGCTCGATGCATAAATCTGGAAATTTATGACTAGTGGAGAGATTCTGTCTTTTTCACACTGATACGTTGTGAATATGGAAAAACTTAAAAGATCAAAGTTGTAGATACCTTCAGCAGATTTCCAGAAAATCTTTAATCATCTCATTCTGAGGTCGGATGCAAAAGTTATAGCTAAAATACCGAAGAGTTTGTTTCTAGTCAGATTGTTTTTTTTCCAGTTTCAGGTTTTAGGTTTAGGGCTGTAGTTTTTCGGGTTTGCTGTCATATATACACATGTCTAAACATGAAAAATACCTCTTTTCTCCTGTGTCCCAAACCCTAGTAGCCCTTTTTCCCTTCTCTCAAAGCCTTGTTCTTTTCTTTGGCGATTTTGAGGGATTTCGTAGGATTTTTCAGCGAATTTGTGCATGTGTATGTTTTGAGTCGATACTTTTGATTTGAGAAATTTCTTCACCAACCTGAATTGTATTATGATGTCTAGAATCTATTAAACACCTGAGATGTTGTGGACATGAGATATTATTTGTACACCGAGATATGTGCACGAACACATAAGTACATGTTCTTAATAAAGTATACGTGACATCCGGGACACGCTTAGGCTAGTGAGCCATATATGTCGATCCGCAAGATAATGCGATGAGGCCGCTGAGTCAGATATCACGATCCATAGTAATATGAGGCTAGTGAGCCGCCTATGTCGATCCGTATGGTGATAATGCATGAGGCCGGTAAGTCGATATGTCGATCCACATGATGATGCGACGAGTCAGAGAATTTTGTAAAACAATAGCATGGTGGAATGTTAATAACTTAAGTTAAATAGACGATTCTATTAGTCCTTGCTCACTGTCGGATATATTGTGAGAATATATATATATATATATATATATATATATATATATATATATATATATATATATATATATATATATATATATATATATATATATATATATATATATATATATATATATATATATATATATATATATATATATATATATATATATATATATGTGTGTGTGTGTGTGTGTGTGTGTGTGGTCACAGCTTAAAAGACATGTTTTATAGCAGCATTAAATAATGAACATGCATGCATGGATATGATTTGATGGTGATGACAGCTGGCTAGATATCTCTTTGTGATCTCAGGCCAACTATCCGAGGGTAGTTCGAGATGTGACTTTGACTCTAAAGTTGAGGTTTGGAATAATTGTATTTTACTTCTGGTAATATTTTTCATTCAGAGGATCGAATTGGTATATAGTGATTCACAATTCGAGACATGGTATATACATGAGGGTTTCCTTGTTTGGATTATTTCGCCGACGCACTAACTCTTGTATTGTGGGTCTCTACATGCCAATTTTCCTTTAGTACTTTATGAATGATTTTGTATCTATATGTATTAACCAAGATTTTCTTATATTCTCCTAGCCCTTTCCTGGGCAAGTGGAGATGATTCTCGCTATAGCTTGATCGCGTTGTTTCTTTTCAGCAAATGAGGTGTGTACGAGAGTCGCAGTTGATGGATAGCATCACGCATCTCTTTTAGTTATTTATATTAGTAGTTATTTTTCCGAGCTCCACAAGATGTTTATTTTAATTGTTTTAGACTCTAGAGATTTGTGATCCTATTGTGTAAAGGCCGAGTGCCTTAGTGAACCTCTTATTGATTCTTGTAATCGAGACGATTCTATATATGCTATTTTATCTCCAGTTGGCCCTCGTTGATGTTGATGATCTTTATACTACTCCGTAAATTCTCGATCTCATTGTTCTATTTTATTATTTATTTGCTGCCTTGTACTTTCACCGTTACTAATCTTCACTAGAGATATTACCGTGATGGTGAAACATGTTGTTGCACGGTGTTGGTGCATGGCAGGTTTGACATTCTGGGTTTCACCTTGGACTGCAGCCTTGTTGAAACCTGGGGCGTCACACCTACATAGCCTATCCAAGGTGAGTAGTATATGCAACATGGATAACCAAAGAATCACTAAGTGTTTAAGGAAGTTTAAGGAATTCCACACAGTCTTGTACCATTAAACACTGGAGGAATTATGGACTATGTCTCTGTAAGGTACAGAAATTTTAAATTTACCACTCACAGTCTAAGTTTGAAATTTGGCTAGAACACCATCCATAGAGCCCCAATTCTGTAATGCTTTATCCCTAGTCTTCAGCACTTGTTTCCATAGCCAAGAATCACCTTGTTTCATATTGACAAACCATATAGTACCCCTTTTAAGATATGTTTCATGCATCCACTTAATCCATAGGATATCTTTCTTGTGATGTATACACCAAAGTGACTTCATAGCAGTAGTCTTACTCCAATGAATAACAGAGTAGACACCTAAACCCCTATCTTTAAGGCTCTTGCACACGATTACCAAACTACAAGGAGTACCTTTCTTGATTCATTATTTCTACCCTAAAGAAATCTCCTGCATATCTCATCCACATTTTGTAGAACCTGTTTTGGCAATATAAATTTTGTAGACCAAAAAATATGCTCTCTGAATAGAACAATTTTTATTAATTGCAATCTTCCTGCATAAGAAAGATGCCTAGCATGCCAATTTTGAAGTTTGCCTGTAATCATCTGCACTAAAGCATCACAATCTACCACTAAAAGCATTTTACAAACAAAGGGAATACCAATATATATAATGGGGAATTGACCTTCAGCATATCTAAGGGAAATTAAAATTTTATTTTTAGCAGCTTCACTAACACCTCCAAGAAAGATGGAACACTTAGAAGGATTTGCTTGAAGTCCTGAGACACTACCAAATTCCTTGAGGCCATCCCATAACATACTCATAGATTGCAAATCCCCTCTACCAAATAGTAGAAGATCATCTGTAAAAATTAGATGACTGATCTTGAGATTAGCACACTTAGGGTGATAACTAAAACCAATCTCTAATTTGGATTTGAGCAATCTTGACAGGTAGTCCATAACCAATACAAAGAGATAAGGGGATAGGGGATCCCCTTGTCTAAGCCCCCTTTTCCCCTTAAAATATCCATGTAATGCACCATCGAAAAAGATTGAGTAAGAGGGAGAGGACACACAAGTCATAATCCAATTCACTACATGAGCAGGGAACCCCAAACCATTTAAGACATCATGCAGAAAAGTCCGATCCATTGTATCATAAGCCTTCTTTATATCCACATTAATTAGCCCTATTGGAGAAATATTTTTCCTTGAATAATGTTTCACTAACTCATGAGCTAATAAAATATTATTAGTAATGATTATCCCTTTGATGAACGCTCTTTGAGCTTCACTGATAAAGTCCACCAAGAACTTTTTGTAGCCTATTTATGAGAACTTTAGATATAATTTTGTAGATAAAGCTGCAACAAGATATAGGCCTAAAGTCAGAAGCATACTTTTGGCAAGTTTTTTTTAGGTATAACGCCTCGTTTGGTATGTGAGAATCGAGTGACATGAGAATGTAATGTACTAAGGAATGGAATGGAATTAATGTGAGAATGGGATACTCATTTCCATTCTCATGTTTGGATGCAATTTATAAAATAAAGTGGGAATGTATGTATTTTAAAATTTTATATTTTATTAATTTTCACTTAAGTGGGAATACCCATTCCCTACCATTTCATTGGGAATGCTTATTCCCACATAAAGTGAGAATTGATGAGAAGTGGGAATGGGCATTCCAACTTTAAAAAAGAGGTTGTGTTTGGTGGGATGGAATGAGAAGTGAGAATTGATATTTCATTCTCACTCATTCTCGCGTACCAAATGAGGCCTAAGTGTAATGGTGGTAGAGTTTACTTGTCCAAGCAGCTTACCATTTGAAAAGAACTCTTTCACAGCCTTGAATTAAGTCTTGTTCAATGATACTTCAAGCATTCCTAAAGAATTTTACTGAAAACCATCGTACCGGTGCCTTGTCTTCAAGAATTGAGAGAGCAAAGATGTTGAATTTCTTCATTAGAAACGGGCTGGCCAATATCATGTTATTATTTTTTAGATAAACATGGACCATTCTTGATCACATCAATGTTTGCTCTGCAGATACCCTCTTCAGTTGATCCCATCAAACCCTTACAAATTTGAGGATCTCCTCCACAATGTCCTATTCTTCTGTCAATCTATTGTCTTGCTTGTCATATAGAACAAACACTTTATTGAGATGCCTCCTACTCCTCATTACTGAATGGAAGAACTCAGTGCATTTATCACCCTGTACACTCCAATTAATCCTGGCCTTTTGTTGGTAAAAGGGCATCTCAGCAGTAGCTAATTTGATGAACTTATCTAACGCTTGTTTTTCCTTGATTATAAGCACGTTGTTTAGAGGATTACTTTGCAATTGCATTTGAACTTTGCAATTGCATTTGAACATCACTCACTTCCTGCCTAGCTCTTACAACCTGACTGCCGATATGAGCATATTCTTTATTATTAAGATCTTTGAATTTGCCCTTGAGATACTTCAACTTTGACACTATCTAAAACATACTACACCCATGTAGTCTTTGTTGCCATATCTCCTTGATAATGTTTTTAAATTTCAAGTGATCAGCCCAGATATTAAAAAATGTAAATGGCTTTTAAAGCTTGCTATGATCCTCAAAATTTGAAATAATCCCAGGGGAGTGATCAAAAAAAGATGATGGTAAATACTCCACACGGTTAGCATTATAAGAATTAATCCAATCTGAGTTGATTAAGACTCTATCAATCTTGATCCAAATTCTAGCACCACTTTCCTAATTATTTGACCACGTAAAATGACATCCAGAATGGTTCATATAAACTAGGTAACAATCATTAATGCATTCTTGCATATCAATGGCTTCATGTGAAGAAACAAGAGCTCCCTAATACACCCCTCCCCAATGTCATCAAGAATCAGCACATTACTGAAATCTCCACTAAGAATTCATGGCCCATGAATAGATCTAGAAATTGAACCAATAATCTTCCGGAGACATTTCCTTTCCTTAAGATGATTAGAAGCATATATGAAGGTAGCTGCACATTTAAATTTCCCATTCTTTGAAGCCATATCACAAGCAATGAACTAACTCCCTATATCAACAACATCTAAATCCATCATATTTGCATCCCATAAAATCCATATTCTTCCATTTGGGGCATGAGAATAATTATGAATCCACTCCCAACTCCTTGCAACTTTATTAACAATAGCAAGTGTCTTATTTACTTTAACTCTAGTCTCTAAGATAGCAACACAAGACGATTTATATTGAAAAATAAAGGACTTAAAAAGCTGTTGCTTGAGAGGTTTACTAAAACCTCTCACATTCCGAGTAGCAATATTCATGTGGTTGAGGGTTCACCTCTATCAACGAGAGGTGTAATAGACTGTTGCACATTTGTATCCTTACTAACATTCTCATGGAAAGATAGAGAATTGAATTGATTAGTTTATGAGATGGCAAGATGATCACCTTGACTGACCTCTTTAACCATTGCAAATTTTAATACTTCAGCCATTGTTGATCATTGCTAGTATTGCATTGAACCTCCTCTACACTCTTATTAGATTGCGAAGAAACTGGATTCTTTTGCTTAGGAACCCATATCATAGCTGGTTTCGTTCTACAAGAGTTATTATCATGCCCTAATTTCTTGCATTGATCACACCATCTAGGCTTAAATTCATAAACTACCCTTTGAACAAAGAGTTTTCCCTTAGGGCCTTGAATTGTGACAGTGTCAGGTAACTTTGCAGGCATAGAGACTTCAACCAAAACCCTTGCATATGCTAATCTCTTCTTAGTGGCAGTGAGTTTATCAGTAGTGATTGGTTTACCAATAAGGCTTGCAATCTTACTAATTCCCTTTTTATGTCATAAATTTAATCTCAAGCCAGGCAATTGTGTCCACATAGGGTAGATATTAGTTTTGAAATTTTTAATGTCCTCTTCATTACTCCATGGCCTAAGGAGAAATGGCCTAGCAACAAAAAACCAAGGACCTGCTTCAAGAATCAAACTCCTCTCATTCTCATTTATGCATTTGAAGAGAAAAATTCTTGGTTTCATCAAGCAAACCTCTACCTTAGCCAAATTAGTCCACATTTTCTAAACATAGTTTTCCATAGCCTTGAACCCCATAGAAAGACCAAGAACATGTCCTACTAAAGAATATTTCCATTCAGCATCACCTTCCCCCCATTCAAGTTCAAACAGGCAATAGCTTCAGAAGATGAAGGTAAATAATCTAGAGTCATACATTGCCCTTATTTTCTATTATCACCAACAAATTAACCCAAGTTTTCTTATAGTAGGCTTATCATTGACATCCTTAGCTTTTTCATGAGAAGATTTCTTACGGATGATGATCAACACTTCCAATAGTGGTTCCCATTTTTCCAATTGAGGTTTATTTTTCCCAACAACTTCATTTTCAACCAAAATCTCCTTATCAAAAATAGAAAACCTATGTATAGTTTATTAGTCAGACATCACAAATAAGAAATTAAATGCTACTTTCTATTTTATTTATGACTTTAAGCTATTGGATGTTATATTTCTTCTTCTTTCTAACCTTATGCTAAAAATGTTGCATTTTGTTGTTACTTGTGACTTTTAGCTAATAAATATCACATTTTATTTCTTATAATTGTGACACATTTCTTTAAATGTAACTACAAATGTGACAAGTATATCACAAAACTCACAAATAATAGAAGTACTAACACAAAATCGCATAAATCGTAAACTATTATCTATACCTACAGCAATTATCAATATTACATAGCAAGAATAGAGATCATCGACTTGGCACCGACTATAAATTCAATGTTTCGATCTTCGACATTGTCCTATCTTATTAACTGTATTGAGCGATCATCAAAGGTGAGACAGCCATACCGATGCAGAGGTCAACAAAGCAAGGATGTGACCTACGATCGCAAGGGCGCTGGTGGCACGTAAAGATGCAGAGAGGGTTTCAGAGGCTGGTTGGGGCAACGCTGTTAGCGGTGTTGTTACATGCGCAATTGCACCGATGATGAGTGCCGCCAGGAGGGGTGGCTGTCAGAGGATGCAAGGTTATGGATTGCAGTGCGACATATCATCAAGTAGCTAGCGTGCGACAGATGTTTGAGCTTTTGTTCAGAGGAAAAGAGGAGAAAGAGTAGAGTTGTGCAAGGGAGTCGTGCGCTGACATGTGTAGGAGGAAGTTGGAGCAAATAGATGTGATGGAGTTTGGGTGATGTGGTGCAGGTTGACGAATATGGAGTGGGGGCCTGGACGCAGGTTGACGGGTATGGAGTGGGGGTTTTGGACGCAAGTTGAAGGCAAGGAGTGGGTGCGCAGTGGTGGTTGGGGGATGTGGGGTTTGGGTGTTTGCAGGTGGCGTGGAGTTAATTTGTAGAGTTGAGGGATGGAGACAGTATGATTTTTGGTGCTGTTGGAGGGAAGAAGATAGTGATGGTGTTAGTGAAGGCGATGATGGCGCCTAAAGAAATATGCATTTAAATGTAGTTACCTTTATTTTGGGTGAGAGAAGGAAAAAAAAAGATGAAATGAGAGAAGGAGAAAATATGGGCAGATAAGGGTTAGAAAGGAAGAAACAAAATGAAGATGATATGCAAAGTTGTTTGGAGGGGGAAGTGAACATTTTTTTAGGTCTAAGTGGTTTTGAGACTTTGACTTATTACTTAAGGGTTTGATGCATAGATTTATAAATCTAGCCAGTTAAAAGCAATTTTCCTAAAATCTTTGGGCATGGGTATTGGTTAGAGAGTACGGTACGACCCTTGCATTGAATTTGTCCTTTGCTCTTCGTTCGTTGCATGGGTCAAAATCCACAACAGCCACTAATTTATCATTTAGTGAACAAAATTCAAGATTTTCTGTTGTTCATGTTCATGAATTTTAATGTCAAAATCTAAAGCTAGAATTTTGGTCTCTCATTTATGTGCAAACAAAGCATCACATTCTTGGGTTGTCATGTTCCCTGTTACCTATTAACTCTTGGTCTTGAAATTAGTAGTTTATTAAGACAATAAACTATATTTTTATTAAATAAGATTTGTGTAAAACACATTCACGTGGTCATGGGAAAAAATATAAGTGAACATATCATAGAAATATTTGGGAAAAATAAATAAAAAGATAAAATACAGAATTGGAAATATATAAGATATATATATATATATATGCAAGACTAGCATTTCTATGATAAATTGCTATAAACTTCATAATTTTCGCATATATCAAGTTAATGTAGCTTGTATTGATTTCCTCATAGATAAGAGAAAAGGGAAGTTTCATCGCAGGGAAATATATTTTACTGCAACTTCATAGGCTTATGAGTTTTTTTCAAAACGCTTAGTACCCCCCCCCCCCACCCACCCTCTCCTACTGATTAAATTGTGCATTCTTTATACATTAACTTAGAAAAAAAAATATCTCCAAGACAATTTTTTTTAAGGTAATTTTACATAGGCCCTCAGTCTTTTGGCCCACTGGATTTTAAAAAATATCACTTAACTCTTAACTTTTGGGATGTCACAAAATTCCGCAAACGTTTGCAAGTTTTTCAACATTGCCCTCTAATGGCATAATTGGATTTTTATTATTAAAAGTTCATGGGAGTTTTCTGGAATAATATGTTGAAAGTTTAGGGGCTTTTCCGAATTTAATGTTGAAAGTTTGAGGGGGCATGCTGTAAAACTTTGGGGTCACGTCTTTATCAACGAATATTTCTCATTCAGAGCTTTGGTGGAGTAATTGAGATCGTTGATAAAGCCTTTTTAGGGAAAGCTTTGTAGTTGGTGAACTTTGGGCCTAAAAAGTGGTTGATATTTGGGCCTAGGCCTGGATATTGGACAGGTAATATGTGAGCCCGAATTGTTAATTGATTTACTTCTAAAATAGCCCTGGCCGATGACTATTCACCACAAAGAACGAACAAGCTAAATGAATGACCACGATATAAAATATAGATATCTATATTTCGAAGAATATTGGTACCTGTATGTTTGACACATATTTGTCAATGTTTATCTGTGCCATTTAAAATCAGGACATAAATGTTAGAAAAACGGGGAAAGCAACACAAGAGAATGTGAACTCTATTGAAATATTTGTTGTAGAAACCAGTTCAAGTCAAAGTGCGTCCTAAAACTGAATTTAAAGCAATAATCGGCCTACTTTGATGCAAGGAACCCAACGCCGGATTGCTTCTAGGAACAATAATTTTGAGCAAACTGGTGCGCATCAATCAGACCCTCAACAATCAACTTGATAAAATTCAGGCGTTAATCGACCTCCCCAGTCCGGCTTAGGACGATGAACTCCTCAGTCTGGCACAGGATTGGACTCCAATGGGCACAAAATGTCTACCTGTCTGGCACATGATCAGAGTCCAGTAGGCACAATAATGTCTAGAGGATAGGTAAGGGAGCTTATGTATTTCTAGTCTAGAGTAGAGGATTTTCGATAGATCTCTGACTCAGCCCAAGAGTTGCTAGCTCATGAAAGAGAGCAACCGAAAGGTCAGGTCAGTTACAACCTCTCAACCCACTAATTGCACTATCTGGTCTGTTTAATGAGCTCATTAAACAAGTCAATTTAGAAAACTAAAGGTCACACCAAGCCAATTAATCTAGCTAGATCAGAAGCTCAACAGTCACCCTCTAGCTAGCTCAAAGTGTGTTGTCTACATAGCGGTCAAAGTTGTTGCTGATGGTGCACCACCTTTACTAGCTCAAAGTACAAAGTGCAACTATAAAGCATTCATTGCACCTCAGCTCGATTAGCCTCGATCCATAACTAAGGGCCAAGCCCAAGCCCAAGTTTAACCATATTGACAATATTGATGTTGTATCAGACGAACATAATTTGAGCATAGATAAATGGATCTGTTTATTCTGACTTCTATTGGTTTTTCCTTTAGTTCAGTCAAATGATGATTTTGTCAGATTTACTGTTATAATAAATGTACTTTCTTAATGAAAATAAAAAATCTTGAGAAAATGTGTGGTATCTAAATTTTAATTTTTTTTATAGATTGTTAGATTTAGGTGCTGAGCCTTGTCGAAGACGAAAAGCGATGCAGTGACCCTTTAGCCTCGACTCCCTCTTCCTCATCGAGGTGGCTCCCTCAATCTAGCGGCGGTTACATGAAGTTTGGTCACGACAATGCGTCCATATCACATTGAATACTTGTCACATTGTTAGTCCTTAATT
>CM022702.1:37006456-37117583 GCA_012295165.1 Asparagus setaceus
TATATTTACGCAAAATGCCATCCACCAAAGAATAATGCCAACCAACGGCCACCTTACATAACGGGTAAGGGATCCAAACCGTTGTGGCGAAACCCTCACCACTGGCAGAGCACCTCGACCAAGTTGGCAGGGTGGCTCGACAAAGTGGTAACGAGCCTCCTGACCCGCTTGGCGAGCACCTCGACCAGGTTGGTAGGTGGCGGCATTTCGAAGTGGTAAACCTTAACCGCCGGTAGAGGTTTGGCAGCGGCGGCGATCTTCGCGGCGTTTTCCGTCGTTTTTCGTCGTTTCTCCGTCGATTCTTTTGGTCTTAGGGCTTGGTTTTGCCCGGTGATGTTGCCGTTGTGTTTGAGTCCGTGCCGATCAACTTTGAGCTCAAAGGTTCGTTTTGCATCGGCGGACTATGTATGGTTGATTAGTCTCATCGGCGTTTGAGTTTAATCAACTTCGACGCGTCGTTTCATTGGCTTCGTGCGTCTTGCCGACTCACTTCATGTGCTCGTCGACTTCGCTCTACGTTTTCGTGATGCATTTTTCGACGTCGGTTTGTCGAATGGATGCGTCGGTTGTCAACCCGTCGTCCGCGAGTTTCGTTAGTGCTTGATAAGCAATTTTTATGCCTACGAGGAATGAAATTTGAATTATTTATTTGTTTATGGATGTTGCTCTAATTCAGTCGAGCGAGTGGGAGATTTTGTTATGTCACCGGAAATGATTTTCTTAGCCAAGGGTATTATCAGCGTATGAATCTATAAGCGAGCTACGTACCTCGATGAATAATGACTCAAATGTCTCTTGGGCGCCACCTCTATAAGTTGGGTTAAGGTGAATTGTAATGGTGCATCTCATAGCTTTTTAGGAAGGCCGTTGGTTCTATAATTTGGGATGATAAAGAAAAAGCTGATGGCTGCTCTAAGTGGTCCAACTCAAGGTGTCGTGTCACGGGAGATGGTGGAGTGTCTTGCCATTCTTGAAGGTATGAAATTAGCTCAAAGTTCAATATGCGAGAATATTATTATGGAGTCTGATGCATTGAGGATGATTGAGTGTATTTCCAAAGACATTGATGTATGTTTATTGCCAACCGTCACATAGTTGAAGAAATTAAAAGTTTTGCCTCTTCATTTAGAGGTGTCTCTTTTCTCATGTTGGTCAAGATGGAAATGTCACCGCCACATGTTAGCTCAATTTGGATTTTCTTGTCCAAATATTGTCATCTGGGGGATCTTTGCTCGGTGTTCCTAGTTCTTTTCATTTCTAATGTTGTAGATTTCACTTTTATTGAGTAATGAAATATTTTCCTATCAAAATAATAATAATAATAATAATCATCATCATCATCGATGGCCCAAACTCTATATCCTAGTCCATCTCCATCTTCTTGGCTCCCTCAACTTCTCACCCACTCCTCATGTCACGATTTGGTCTCACCTCTTACGGCAAAGAGGTGGTGAACATGACCCATTAACCTCTCACTAAAAGACTAGATATGAGCAAAACTTAGGTTGGGGCTCAAAATGATTGGTTGAGCTCTTTTTTTAAATGATAGTTAAATTTAAAATGACTATGAGTTATTGATATTATACTCCATTATTAATGATATTGGGTTGAAGCCTTGTATACATGAATTATAGTGAGTGATGGTTGAAATCAATGTATTTCTCTTAATTCAAACTCATAATATATGTACAAAGCTACAAATAACAAAAATAACAATTCCAATTATGTCTAAAATAAGTTACAATTTTCTTCCTCTTTTACAACTAATCTTTCTCTTACAATTGCTAATCTATCAAAATGCAAGTGAGAGCAATCAATTTCATTTGTCTTATTGTCTAAGTCTTCACTAATCTAGGTTAATTTTCAAGATGCATAGAAATTGGCGATTAAATAAGGATCTCAACATCTTAATTAGGTGTGCGTATCTCTTGTAGATTTTCTTTGGATGAGAAAATAAGAAGAAGATGAAAGAATGAAAAATAAGAAGAAGATGAAAGAATGAAAAATAAGAAGAAGATGAAAGAATGAAAAATAAGAAGAAGATGAAAGAATGAAAAATAAGAAGAAGATGAAGACAAAATGGCAAAAGGAGAAGAAAAAAGAGGTGAGATGTAAAATAGCCTTGAGGGGCTAAATGAATTATTCTTTGGGACTAAGAATTTTTGGATGCTTGACTTTTACTAGGAAGCGGATGCAAAATTTTAAATTGAAGTGTAAAGAAATTTACCAAAGATTTTAATGGACTGTTCTCGGAAAAGTTGGGATGATTGTCATTGCTTGAATCCGTTACAAACTTGATTAAACACAGCGAAATTGAGAAAAAAGATTGCCTTTTATAAGGCTTACAATGAAAATCAAAGAATTACAACTTTAACCCTAAACAAACACGAGGATCTCTATTTACGGGGTCCCGGCTTGCGTGGGATTCTTTGCTATCTTGGGGATGTATTAGTGGACCACCGTAGCGATTCCTTTCCCAAGTGTTGATCGATGAGATGCGGATGCGGATCTAGATCTAAAATCCCTCCTTTTGCGTGGGAATTCTTAGATCGATCGGATCGAGATCTAAGCGAATCTGATTAATTAGCCAAGGAACTAATCAGCGTAGTGAGCGAGATCGACCAGCGAACTTCGTTACTCTTCTTCGGATCAAGGCCAAGCTTGATCCAAAGGATGGTTTGTTGTAGATGCGGATCGAAAACTTTGGATCTCGTCATAAATCTCCCCGTGCAAGTCTAGATCTTGATCTCCTCTCCCTTGGAAATTCTCTAACTCTAGGCACACAAGGAGTTATCTCCTGTTTTATCTCTGCCCACCTCGAAAATGAAACCTAGCCGTCCAATATATAGGGGCGGCGGCGGATGCGGGTAAAGCGGGCAGAAAGCCGTTCGGCCTTGGTGTCGGGCAGAACACCTCACAGGTGTCTCGGTGGCGGGCATCGTGTCATTTCAGGCGGGAACACCTCACAGAGTCTGGTGGCGAGACACCTGAGTCTCGCTCGGGCGGACACCTCAGGAGGCTTCGTGAGAGACACCTCTGGAGGTCGGCCAGACACCTGGAGGTGTCTCGCTTCGGGCGAGGCACCTCTGGAGTGTCGCTTGGGCGAGACACCTCTGAGTGTCGGTTTTGACCCGGCGTTGCGTGGCTTCTCTGGCTGGTTTCGAGCTTAATTTGAGGCTTCAAAGTTGGGTTTATCCCTTCCGCACTCATGGCATCAGTTCACCAAGGTTCGAATCGGTGGCGGTTTCGAAGGAGAGAGCTCTTTTCAAAAATTTCGGAGCGGACCATAAAGGGCGTGCCCCTTGACCCCCGCCCGCTAACCGGCTAAGCGGGACCGCCCGCTCGTTAAGTCTTGAGGAGGCGTTTGGCTGCGTTCACTTGTTGTGTCGTCAGCGATTTGCCATTACTTCATCGGATGACTTCGATTATTCGTCATCACGAGCTACGTTCGAGGACTTATAGGCAATTTTCAGCGCCTCTGGATACCCCTCAAAGCGTTTGGTCTGGCTCTTTTATAGAAGAAGCGAAATACTTTGGATGTGATAAACCCGGACCTTCGATCGGTGTAATAGGACACAGCGGCTTCAAATCTTGATCTCTCCGATTCTTTCGGACTATCCGGTGCTTTGTAGGATAACTAAAAGTGTCGTGCTGCATTTATTGTCGACGTATTTGAAATCTTGACTCGATGGCGATGAATGAATTTTCTTATTTTAGCTTCGTGAGTTGTCGTCGAGCTGTTCATCCAATTCCGTGAGACTTAGCTTTGAATCGGTGAAATCTCCCTTGCATGGCTTGGCATAAGACTAAACCCGGTGGGAGGATATTGAGGATTCATCCTTTGATTGGTGAACTCTTCTTCGATGCTCGTTGCGGGGTGACCACGGCGGGAGGATTTTCGAGATGTGGCGTTGTCGGCATCAAAATTTTCTCGAATTCAACCTCCAATTGGCAATTTTTCATCACAGCGAATTGTCCGCGTCGTAAAGGTGAACCCGGTGGAAACAAATTGGGGATTGTCGAGTTATCCTTAAGAATATAAAACTATTCTCGGGAACTTCTCGACAAAATAGGAAATAGTTTAGACTTCGTATACCTAGTTGGAGTATCGCGATGGGAGAATCCTACTCCTTGTTGGAATAGAATTAGGTTATCCTCGGGAACTTTCCAATAAATTAGGGAGCAGTTTATACTCATGTTCCTTATCGAATTATTCGGGGGTTCGACCATCATGGGGATTTCTTGATCCGTGGAGAGGAACCCTTCATGAGTTGCATTCATTGTCTGGCCTTAGTCCGTTGGTCGGTGGTTGGAATTGTATACTATTAGTGCCTCGGTGGGAGTTTTCTTGGGGACCACATTTAAGGTCTCCTTTGAGGAGGTGCCTCGCGATAGGGCTCCGTCACGAAATGAGAAGGTGCATGGTTGCTTTGTGACCTATACTCTCGGGGAGATCGATGAACCCGACCTCGTAGGAGTAATGATTGACCCTTGTGTACATCCCGATTGACTCCATGCATCTAGGTTGACATATCCCATTTCTTGGTGCAATGAGGTTGGCTCTATGATAGCCCACAGGAAACACTTGAGTCTCTATCGTTTAATTGGGGACTAGTCTTGTTAGCTAGTTCATCCTCAATTTGGTGGTCTTGATGAATTCTTTTTGTTGGTAAGATGTTCCTCCAAAGCTAGGTATAGCGGGGTTACTCGCCAAAGGGCTGTAGAGGACCAATGCGGAAGTCGGTGCGTCGTGATAGTTCCATTGTTGTTGTGACTTGCGATCTGTCATTTTCATTGTCCACGGCATTCATAGGATTCTTGGCAAACCCTCGACCTTCAGCGGTTTGATTGGCCTTTACCGATCACCGCTTGAACCGCTAGCATGCGGATTATCGAATCCGTTCCGCATGTGGCGTTGTGCTAAAAGAATGAAACTCTTTTAGACTTGGTGCTATGACTTTGAATACATAGACTTTGTCACTTTTCACGGGTAAAAGACTAGCGGCGGCGTGTTGGCGGTGACTTTGGGGTTATTAGCCCCCGACCTAGCAGTTTGATTGGCCTTTACCGATCACCGCTTGAACCGCTAGCATGCGGATTATCGGATCCGTTCCGCACATGGCGTTGTGCTAAAAGAATGAGACTCTCTTAGACTTAATGCTCGATGTTGAATCGTGAAGCCATTACTCTTTACGGGCAAGAGACCACCCGGCAACGCGTGGTAGGCGTTGGCTTCATCCCTTCTTAGGCTTCGGGATAAAATACCCCAGAATCAAGCTCTGGTGTCTTCTTCAATCGGAAAAAAGACTAAGCGCAGCAGCGTGCGGCGTTGGCTTTATCCCTTCTTAGGCTTCGATAAAATGCCCCAAGATGAATCTTGGTGTCTTCTTTTGTCAGGAGAATGGCTGAACGGATCGAGCGGTGAATGGAATTGATTGTGGGAAAGGAAGAATTTTATATTCTATCTCCTAAGAAGGAGAGGAAGGATTTTATATCCTGTCTCCAAGTCTTTGGAAAGAAAGAATTTTATATTCTATTTCGAGGTCTCCTTTAATGCAGGTAGAGGCGAACCCCAAGTGAACATAAGAAAAGAAGGATTTTATATCTGTTTCTTAGTCTTGGAGAGGAAGAATTTTATATTCTATCTCAGGAAGAAGGAGAGGAAGGATTTTATATCCTGTCTCCAAGTCTTTGGAAAGAAAGAATTTTATATTCTATTTCGGGTCTCCTTTTGTGCAGGTGAGGCGAACCCCAAGTGAACATAAGAAAAGAAGGATTTTATATCTGTTTCTTAGTCTTGGAGAGGAAGAATTTTATATTCTATCTCAGGAAGATGGAGAGGAAGGATTTTATATCCTATCTCCAAGAAACTAAAAGTGGGATCTCACTTGAGAATCTCTTAAGGTGAAACTAAGAGTGGGATCTCCACTCAGAGAATCGAAGAGATCTGAGTAGTTTTCACTTTTATAGGATTAGCCACGATCGAAGGTCTAGTTTATCGAGAGTGTTCCAATTTTAGTACTACCGCATGGGAGGGGGCTGAAATGGAAATGATGGAGGTTCATTCAGAGAAAGTGATCTCCGAATTTGAAAGTGGACCTCTTGTTCATTGAAAGGAATCAAGAGGGATTTTGATAGAGGATCAAAAATTTTGTGGACCCTTGCTTATTGAAAGAAGTCAAGGGGGATTTTCTTCAGTGGAGGGACGGAGAAAATTTTGTGGACCCACCGTCAATGAGTTTGATCGGTGGAATTGGAGGAAAGATTAGGGTTATCTCAGGAAAATATTTCAGAAGAACTTCCCTCCAAAGCGGGTTATCTGAAGGTACTAAGGATAGTACTTCTTGGGAACTTCCATGTCGGCATTAATTGCTATCACCTTCTGGTGATAAGGCGATATGCCATTGGAATAGACCGTTTCAATCACAAGCGGCCCTTCCCATTTGGGTTCAAACTTACCCTTCCTCTTGGAGTCGAATTATCGATCGTCGGCGGCGAGGACCAAGTCTCCCTCCTTGAAGCTCCTTTGTCGGACTTTCTTGTTGAAGGCCACGGACATCCTTGCTTGGTAAAACTCAATGTTTTGTTGAGCTTCCAGCTTTTCATCTAGCATCTCGAGTTCTTGGCTTTTGATGTAGCTCCTCATGCGTCATCTCGGTTGAGAGCAATCTGGAGGATGGAATCTGAACTTCAAGGCGGGCTGCTTCACACCCATATACGAGAGTGCGGGGTAGCCCGGTCGGTGTCGCGAATCGTGTGCGATCGCCCGGAGCTTCTCGAGTTTATCATCGATCGCGTTTGTTATTTTCACGGCTTCTTGAAATTTTAATGATCGTTTTGTTGAAGGCCTCGCCAATCCGTTTCTGTGGGATTATGCGATTGAGAGCGTCACGGATCTTAATTTCTCGCAAAACCGAATGAAGGCATTGCTAATGGGCGGGGACCGTTATCATATGCGATCCGCCTTGGTACACGTGTCGATAGATGGCGTGGTGCTTGATGAACCGAATTACATTCTTTGGCTTTTACCTCTTTGAGGGAATCGCCTCGCCCACTTGAATGTCGGTGATCGCCGGGATAAACCGATCACCTTTGGCCGACGGAGGAAAGATTGGGCCTACCACATCCATGCCCCATGTCTCGAATGGCCAAGATGTGGTGGCGGGTGAAGTTGCTCCGGTTGATCACGGAGTAGTTGCGTGTATTTGTACGCGTGACATTTCGAGCATATGCGATCGCATCATTGACCATAGTAGGCGGTAGTACCCCATCCTCGATCCGATCATAGAGCTTAGGACTGGTAGTGCGCACCGCATTCTCCTCCGTGTGCTTCTTGGAGAACTTCCTCTGCCTCTTTGTTTGAAAGCGCGGAGTAGCAAACCGTTATACCCACGCGATGGGCGTCACGGGTTTCCGTATTGTAGAAGAACCTTGGCTCTTGGTGGTTCCGCAGCTCCTTCATATCTTACGGCGGATGCGTGCAAGGCGTAGTCAATAATAGGGGCGCCAATCTCGGGGCTCAAGTCCGACTTGGGTTGCATACACTTCCTTAGTGACTACCCGTCATTTTACGTCTGTCATAAATAGGAATGAATAAGCTGGTGGGTCCTCAGTGACCATTTGCTTTCGATCTCGGGAGGTTGCGCCAAAGACGCTAATGCGCCGGTGCATGCATCACGCATGCGGAAGCGGAATGTACTCGATGAAGAATCCTTCAAGCGAGTCCGCTAACTTCGATAGCGACGATGGTATGGGATTAAATCGGGTTCGACCTCATAGTCCCGTGATACGTTTGACAATGAGTTGGGAATCCCGAAGGCTTCGAGATACTCTACCCCGACTCTTTAGCGAAGCTAAGTCCAATGAGGCGCGTTGTACTCTGCGACATTGTTAGGCGAGGGCTCGGTCGATGAATAAGCGAGGCATGACATGCTTCCCCGGGAAACTAAGACTACTCCGACTCCGGAGATCTTAAACTATCGAGGCTCGCCACGTTATTGCTTCGGGGCGCTCCATCAAAATATAAATGCCACACCTGGTGCGAGTTGTGTTAACCTCGTGGGTCTCATCGGTAAATCATCAAATAGTTCAGCCGTATCCTTTGTTGGGTTGGTACGCGAATCGCGAGATGGCTTGTCCCTTAATTGACCTGGCTTGAAGTGCAAGTCATCTTGGGACAAAAGTAAAGCCCATTTCGCCGGTAGCCAATTCATAGAAATTGGCTGCGTCATGAACACCGAGCGAGTTCACGTTAGAAATGGCGTAGATCGTTTGCCCAACTAAGTAGTGTCGCATTTTGAATCGCCAAAGACGGTAGAGACACTCTTTCGGTCATTGGGTAGCGAGATTCGCACCACCAAGGTTGGCTTAGATAATAAACCTTTGCTGTGTGGCCGTGGTGATGCGTCTTCGCAAAGTAAAGCACTCAGCGAATGGTTCGTCGCTTTGATATAAATCAAGAGCGGTTTACCGACCCGATTACCTTGATGCAGGGAGGATTAGTCGGATATGTTTTGATATCTTGAATGCCTTCGGAGCGTCATCGGACAAAGGACACCTTTTGTTCGGCTTAGAGAATGGTGACATTTTCGGAGAGGTTGGAAATGGGCGCCGGATGTCGCTAATGCCTGTAATCCTCGAGTTCCCTTAGATTCTTTGGGGTTGCAATTCATTGATTGCCTTTATTTTGTCGGGGTCAATGTGGATACCTTTGTTGGTAACAACAAACAGAAATTTGCCCTTGGACATTAGAGGAAAGACTTGGTGGGGTTCATCTTTAATTGATGAGCTCGCATGAGGTCGAATACCGTCCTCAAGTCACGGATATGGTCATCTTTGTCACGACTTTTCACAACCAAGTCATCGGCGTAACATTCGACCGTCTTAGAAGATGATCACGAAAGATCTTTGTCATTCTTGTGGCGGTAAGTGGCCGGCATTCTTCGATCCGAATGGCATGGTATAGCAGAAGATGCCTAGAGGAGTTCGAGCGCCGTGTGCTTTGCGTCATCGGATGCATCTTGATTTGGTTGTAACGAGAACCCATCCATGAAGGACATTCGCCAAATCCACATGTATTATCGGCGATCACATCGGTGATTGGAAGTGGGAAGTCGTCTTTTGGGCGCGGCATTCGGATCTGTAGTCGGCCCAAATTCGATCGTCCGTTCTTTTTAGCAGGAACAATATACCCAATCCGGATGTTGAACCTCGGATAAAACCGAGGCTATGAGCTTCTTTACTTCGCAACAATTGCCTCCATAATCGTGGGCCGAAACCGTCTATTTTTGTTGGCAGGTTTGGCATCCACTTTAATGTCGGTGATGCATTGCCACATTGGGGTCGAGCCACGGCATGTCCTCGTAGCTCGGTGAAAACATCGATATACTCTCGACAAGAGTGATCAACCTTTTCTTTTCCTGCGGGGAAGGCTGTTGCTAATATTTATAAGTTTAGGGTGTGCTTCATTACCCATGTTGATCTGGACTACCTGCGTCTTGATCGGAGGCTCCCTCTGCTCAAGCCGGTCCCATCTTGCATGTTGAGGTGATGGACCCATGGGTCTTCCCATGTTGGCAATTCTTCGTCTTCTTCGGTGTAGTGGGGTCCCTTTGTAGCCATGTTGGACATCAACCCCACGAACATCTTGCCGATCTTGTCGAGAGTCGAGGCGGAATCGGATGAGTACTTCGTCGTCTAGGTTGGGTGGTTGGTTATTGATCAACCAACAACACTCATCTTCGAAGAGGATCGTATCCCAATCCCCTTTTAAGTCCGTAATAATTATCGGGTTTCCCTTGGTACATATCGACCTTGGGTGGAGCGGAGATCGCCCAAAATAAAGTCCTTCTCCCAACGCAAAGTCGTACCCCACTTCTTCATGAGGTCTTTGCGCTTTCGGGCTATATCGGAAAGATGAAGTTTGGTTTATCTTCATGAACCGTCTGCGAGGAAGTAGTTGGGCGTGGAGTTAACTCCCTCTCTAGTAGACTAAGTCCTTCTTGCGGCCTCCCTTCCCTTGGACGGCGAAAGTCGTCTTGGATGAAGTCTCGAAGGTGCTTACGTATTACGGGATGACCGAATTGGCATATGCAATTCGGGTCATTATATAACTTTTCATTACATCATTCAAACACAACGAGTACTCTAAATCATCTTTTATTTCTTCTTGACGAAACGCCAATTACAACTTTCATCGGAAGATCCTCTTCGTCAAGATTGACTACTAAGGGTACAATGTCATTTAGAACAAAACCACCTTTATAGTCAAGCCGGAAGCGGTATCGGCGTCCTCACGGCTGTCCGTGCCATGGGCGATGATTGATGTCGGACTCATTGCAGTAAAGGAGAGTCGATGAAATAATTCTCGGTCCTTTAAGCGGTTGTTTGTCGCGACCACCGTCTTAACCTCGTTATTAGTGTCGACATATTTGGAGACGATGGAGGTAGAGGGACTATAACATGGTTATGGATCCAAGGGCACCCAACAACAAGTTATAGGAAGTCTGCGTCAATGGCGTAGCGGTGACTTGGACTTTAAGTCCCCATCGACACTTAATGCGGATTTTACCAAGTGGCGAGACCGGTGTTAAATCCGTATATCCTGATGCCGGTCGAGCGAGCTGGCGGCGGAATCCCAGGCTATACATCGGTAGCAAAGGCATGATGCTCCTGTGGAACCGGATCAACTTGGATCCGGTTGACTTATTTGGAACCATGTACCACGTGAAGTGAGCTGTGTCATGCTTGGCGTCTTCGTGCGCATATCCTCCTTAGAGAGCGTGATGCGGGGAATATGCTTGGAGGCCACATTGCATTCGGTGATGACTCCGGCTCCTCGGACTTGATTTAATGTGGGTTAGGAAGACCTGCGAGTGCGCCAGCTTCTCGTAACGCCAGCGGGTTTCCTTGGACAACCTCAATAGCTTCGTATAAAGTTATTCTTCGGGATGTTGGCCAATTGTGCCATCACATCGGCGGTAGGGAGAGCTTGTGTTCCCGGTCTATCCCTTCTGTCGGGCGATTAAGCCGGAATGCCGGGGGTTGCACCTCGGGATTTCGGAGTTGTTTCCCCCGTTACGGTGGCGTCCTCCTTAGGGTGGCGGGCCGTGGGAATTGTTACTACCCCAAGCTCCGTTAGCGTTTTAGCATTAAGGTTGGAGTCATCGGGTATTTGTAAGCGTACTCCGCCCACTCCACGGTGACAAAGGCTTCTGTTCCTCCTCGACAAAGAACACGTAGGAATTTGCTTTCGTCGTCGTCGAGTAAAACCGGGAGTAGCATTGCAAGATTTGCCCTTTCCCTTGGACTTCTTTTTAGGCGAAGGCGTTAAGCCCGATCGTCTTTAAGTAAGTCCGGTGGACCCATAGGAGTTAAGCCATTTGGGGACGTGTGTCGCGGCACTAACCCCTCTCTCGGCTGCTTGTGGGGATCGTCATTCACCGTCTTCATTCCCACTTTGACCACGGTTTGGCGGAACCGGGTTGTAGGCACTTGTCCCAAAGCTTATGGGCGTCGGCGTTTAAGCCACTTGCTTTCCCTTATTTGGTTTTGGAGTGATCACCCCACTTCAATCAAAGCTTGGATCTTGTCCTTGATTTGGTAGCATGACTTGGTGGGTGGTGTATGCGCCCTATGATGCCCGATGCCAGGGTCGTCGTCCTTTGAGCTTCCTCTGGTTGGCGATGCGGCGGTTGGATCTTGTTGTTGTCTAGCAAGTACTTGAAGATCGGGCACCTCTTAGTCCACGAAAGAATCGTCTTGGGAAACACAGGCGTGGGCGCCCTCGGTTTACAGGGCTGTGTTCTTTGCGATGGGGTCGGCTTTGCTTCTTTATTTTGTTGTGGCTGCTTGGTGGAAAGTTTGATCGCATCAACATTCTTCATTGGCGCCTTCCCTTGTTCAGGGGACAAAATTTTGGTTCCGTGGATTTGGCGCTCTGACCTCGCTCGCCTTCTCCCTTTGAGGAAGCTTCGGCCTCTTCCCTCGGACTTTCAAGTCTTTCCGAGGTTTTAGGCGGTGCGGTGCCCATCGCCCGATCCGTCCGAGGTTATCTTTGGCGGGTCTTGAGGATGAATTCCTCCGTGATTGGGTCCGACGGTTCATCGCCTTGTTGCGGAACCGTTTGACAAAATTATCCACGGTTTCTCCATCCTACGCTTCGTCCCATGCGCACCGAGTGAAACCTGCGTAGTCATCGAAGAAGTTCGCCGGGAACATAGATTCCATGTCTTCCCGGTTTGTTGATCGCCCGCTTTGAGGCGGTACCAATCGAAGGCAGCCCCTCGCGGGGTGCCGATGAATGACCGAACCATCAAGGGCTCGTTAGGAGATGACCCCAAATGGCTCTTGAAGTAGATAAGATGTTGAGTGGGGACCCTCTCCCATCGAGCGGCGTGAAGTTTATTAAATTAAACTTAGCGGATAGGGATTGACTCCCACTCTCTCGGGTAAGAACGCGGAATCCCGTCTTCTTCACTTCTTGAGCGAGATGGCGAGTTGACCTTGCTCTCGGATCTTTGATCTTGTCATTTTCACTTGCATTTTGTCGGTGATTTTGAGGTGGGACCATGGTGTCATCATTGGCGTTACGCTCATCGGTGTTAAGGTCTTGCTCTTCATCCGGTGTGGCTATCCGTCAAATTGGCGTTGTTGCGGCGGCCCTCACCACAGCGATTAATCATCGCTTGCATCTGCCGGTCATGCATTTCTCTCATCTGGCGCATGGCCATGTCCATCTCGAGTTTGAAGTTGTCTTTGTTTTGCCAAGGCTTCTTCAAGTAGCAGCCACCTCGGTGCACTAATCATGAGTGCTTCACGAGTATGACCTTCACTAGAGGCGGTGTTATCGGATGCCATTGCCGAGCCGTCATCCGATACTTCATCTTCGAAGGTACTCTTCGTTGCGGTGTGCCTTGAAGGGATCCCTCGTTGCGGTCGTGATAGTTAGGCGTCGATAGTACCGGCCCGCGCCAGAGTCACCGCGTTGGGAGGGCTCGAATGCGCGTGGCGGCGTTGCCTTGTTGGTCATATTGATGGTGACCTCAAGCGGCTCATCTTTGCTTTGGCGAGTGCATGTCTTCTTGGGGAGCCTTGGCCGAGGTCTTGGCGGTTCGTTGGTGCTTTCGATCTTTGGAAGGCTGACACCCTTCCGAATTTTATGGCGGCATTTACACTCGAGAAACGCCTTGATCAATTTAGTACAAATGCAAGAGGATGCGGTTTACGGAGAGCTCGTCTGAGACTTCTTCCTACCCCGGCCGCGATAGTACAACTCATCGGCATAGCGCGGAGCAACCTCTGCGTCGCGGCAATCTCGGGTATAGCGTCATCATCGGATGGCGGCGTCTCCATCGAGGTTGGGTTGGCGTCCGCGAAGTCTTTGAAAGTTTCTGGCGCTATGCCCGCGCTTTTGGGTCGGCGACCTCTCGGCGGGCTTTTGGACCTCGATCCATAAACCGGTTGGTGGATTCTCCGGCGGCTTCGTCGGCGGAAACTACCGGCATTGCGGTTGTCACGGATCTCTTCAACAAGCTTGCGGAGTTGACCTTTCACCTTGATCCAGCTGAACCGGACCTAGAAACGAACCCTTATCGAAAGGGGTGTGTTGGTGAGTCTTTATTGGAAGCGGTACATCGAGGAAAAAGCTCACAGTGCGGGAGGTGAGTTCGACTTGCTTCGGTGACTTCTTGGTCACCTGCTCCTTTAGAGCTTTTGAGTAGCTGAACCAGCGCGATGCCGCGTGCGTGAGCCTGGCGTTTTGGATCCGCCGAGGGTGGAGCGATCTCGCTGCGGATCCATTCTTGATTGGCGGTTTAGAGGAGTTACCACCTATCTTAGTCTTACGGCTCGCCCCTTTGGGACTTCGTATCCGTTGTATCGGACACCGTCCATGGATTCTAACGCTGCGTATTACAGCGCAAAGGCGTTGTCGGCCGTTAGCGGGCTCTCTTTGAGAGAGTCACATGCCTTGCGGCGGACTTTTCCTCATTGGCGGAGGAGGAGATCAGATCTGGCCTTTGGATGGCGGGGAGTTATTGCCGTCATTGTTGTTGGCGGCGGCGTCGGCTTGGTCGGTGGCGCCTTGTGAGTCCTCCTTGCGTGGAGGGCTTCTTAGCCTGCGGGGAAAAGGAGTTGGATGAGGCAGAGATAGGCCTCAAATTTCTCTGGTCGAATTAATTTTCGACCTCTTCGATCAGGGATCGAATCCGTGGCTGCGGCACAGCGATCTCGGATGCAAGACGGTGGCTCCCAGCGTGGTGCCCGACTTGTTCGGGGAAAAGTTGGGATGATTGTCATTGCTTGAATCCGTTACAAACTTGATGGGCTTACAACGAAATTGAGAAAAAAGATTGCCTTTTATAAGGCTTACAATGAAAATCAAGAATTACAACTTTAACCCTAAACAAACACGAGGATCTCTATTTTACGGGGTCCCGCTGCGTGGGATTCTTTGCCTATGCGGGGATGTATTAGTGGACCACAGCGATTCCTTTCCCAAGTGTTGATCGAATGAGATGCGGATGCGGATCTAGATCTAAAATCCCTCCTTTTCGTGGGAATTCTTAGATCGATCGGATCGAGATCTAAGCGAATCTGGAGATTAATTCGCCAAGGAACTAATCAGCGTAGTGAGCGAGATCGACCAGCGAACTTCGTTACTCTTCTTCGGATCAAGGCCAAGCTTGATCCAAAGGATGGTTTCTTGTTGTAGATGCGGATCGAAAACTTTGGATCTCAGTCGCAAATCTCCCCGTGCAAGTCTAGATCTTGATCTCCTCTCCCTTGGAAATTCTCTAACTCTAGGCACACACAAGAGTTGGCTATCTCCTCTGTTTTTATCTCCCCACCCCGAAAATGAAACCCTAGATCCAATATAGGCGGCGGATGCGGTAAAGCTCGGCCCGTTGAAGCCGCAGTGTCTCGCCCGGCCAGACACCTGCAGGTGTCTCGCTCAGCGAGACACCTCTGGAGTGTCTCACTCAGGCGAACACCTCTGGTGTCGGTGGCAGAGACACCTATGGGTGTCCTTCCGGTGGACACCTCTGGTGTCGCTTCGGCGAGACACCTCTGGAGTGTCGGCCGGCGAGCGCCTGAGTGTCTCTTCGGGCCGGGCAGCCTGGGTGTCTCGCTTGGCGGGCGCCTGGAGTGTCGGTTTTGACCGGCGTTGCGTGGCTTCTCTCTGGCGGTTTTAGAGCTTAATTTGAGGCTTCAAAGTTGGGTTTATCCCTTCACTGCACTCATGGCGCATCAGTTCACCAGGTTCGAATCGGTGGCATTTCCGAGAAAGGAGAACTCTTTTCAAAAAATTTCGGTATGCCGGACCATAAGGGGCAGCTATGACCCCAGCCAGCTAGCCGGCTAAGCGGGACCGCCAGCTTCTGGTGAGTCTTGAGGAGAGCGTTCTTATTTGCGTTCACTTGTTGTGTCGTCAACGATTTGCCATTACTTCATCGGATGACTTGTCGATTATTCTCGTCATCACGAGCTACGTTGAGGGACTTATAGGCAATTTTCAACGCCTACAGGACCGTCTAATATGCATTTATTTATACATGGTAAAAGAGGAGTGTATTCGCACAAAAAATAATAAATAAATAAATAAATAAGAGAGAGAGAGAGAGAGAGAGAGAGAGAGAGAGAGAGAGAGAGAGGACATAATTACATTTAAGTATCAAGATCTATGGTATAACTTCACGCATAACCCTAACCAACATATCTATAGGATAACCATGATAATTACTGATTGTATCCACACATATAATCCTGAAAAGGACATAATAAACAGGCTCCATGATCACCCACATAATTATAATCAGTAATCTTAAGTTAACCACATTAATATATAGATTTTATAATCACTGTATAATTACATCATATCTCAAGATATCTAAATGTAATTGATTCAAATTAGAACTTGCTACTATTGAAAGTAAACTATGAGAATTGATTGATCCAAATTAGAACATGCTGCTATTGAAAGTAAACTACGAGAACTGATTGGTATGGTTCAATCACGTGCAAGGAAGACCATAAGATGCACCTACCACAACTATATGAAAATTATTACTAATATATTAAAGAGAATAAGGGATCAAGCTCTGATAAATTGATTGGAAACTATCAAAAGGGGTATAACAATGTAGCGAGCATCATGCACATGCTACCAAATCAATGCAATATTTTGTTGTATTGTGAAAAAAACTGATTAAGTTTAATTAATTAATATAGAATGGGCTGTTTTGTAGAATTACAAATAGACAGGGGCAGTTTGGTATTCCTTTTTTTTTTGGATGCTTCTGTTTATTTTTTTAAGAAGCAGCTAATAATGGCGTTTGGTGATTTTTGTTTTGGCATGCTTATTGAACTACTTCTACTTTTAATAGGATGCTTTTAGAAGTAATTTGAGTATGCTTTTAAAGCGACTTCGCTTTTTTAGTTTATATATCATATATACCTTTTATCTTTTAACAATGATTATTAAGCGCAGTTCTATCAAACACCTTAACTGCTTTTAAGTAGTTTATGATATTTGATTACCACTTAGCTATGTTCAGGTTTATATAAGTTGCCTCTAAAAGTTATTTTTATAAGCAATTTATTATAAGCTCTAACAATACCAAAATGTCCGTTTAAGAGCACAAATATGTGACTGGATCATATCTGTTTTGTTCAACATTGCCCACAAATGAATAATGAATTATTTTAAAAATTTCTAAAAGTTGAATTTCTTTTGAACCAATTCTAGCTGGAAACAAGTTGGCAAACACTAAACTATAAAAGAAACCAACCAGTAACAAGCCTTAAAAAGCTTGAATGGCAAGGCAAAATTAAATTTTCTCACACACAGACAAGTCTAGACGCTTTGAGACAGCCCTCTCAACTTTAGAAATGTCATTTAATCTCCTTAAATTTTTTCAGATAATTTCCTAATTGATGCAACTAGATCTAACTATGTACATGATAATCACATGTACCCAAATAACCAAAATGCGTTCGATGGAAAAAGCTCTCCTTTAATATTCTTTTAAATAGTTTTTAAGGTAATTCTCACAAAACCCCCTTAAGTGTGGTCCAATTTTGAGACAATGCTCTAACCCTTTACCCAATTAATTTAATATATCAATTAGAATTTTAATTTGAAAACAGTATGTTGGTCTGTTTAAAAATTATACTGTTAGGGGGTAGTTGAATCAAATTGAAAACACATGGTGTTTTCTGAAACACCCCTAAGCTTAACAGGATTGATATGATTTCAGAGCCATCGGTGCGTAGGAGTGATCATGCTCGAGTGGTGTATAACTACAAGAAGTTACATGCTAAAAAAGGAGATCGAAAATGATTTGTTTTGATTACAAATAGGATTTGTTTAGGAGTATGAATTTATTTACAAATAGAATTTATTTTTAGGAGAAGGAATTTGTTTACAAATAGGATTTTTATGGGTACAAATAGGACTTGTTTAGAAGTAGGAATTTATTTACAAATACAACTTGTTTAGGAGTAGGAATTTGTTCTGAATAGAATTTCTTTAGGAAGCCAAAACAAAGGCTATTTAAGACCGGCTAGGTTTTTAGGGTTATTATTATGTTTTGGTGGTTCAAAACTTAGGTGATTTATTAATAAAATTAGGGTTTTGTTGAATTCAGTTAGTTTTAGTATTCTTGGGCTCGTATTTTGCTTGATTAAATTGATGATTACGTAGAGGCTTGATACCACTTGATTCATCGGTGGTGTGAAGTTACGAGGCTCTCATCAATTTTGGTGCTTTCATTGAGAGTTGATTGGATTGAAGAACCTTTGGTAGGGAATTGCCGTGTCGACAATTCTTTAGAGAACTTTCGATTGGAATTTGATCTCGTTGTTGGATCATTATTTTTTATTTGAGAGATGTGATTATCAGCGATGAGGGAAGATCAATCATATTTATCACAGAAAATGAATAATTTATCGAAGGAGGTCGATCAATTGTAGTTGTCGATAAATCGATGGCATCGTAAAAACATGGCATCGAAGGAATGACGATGGGGACTCATAGGGGGAAAAAGAGCTATAGAAAAATAATAATAGATCATGATCGAGGAGTGCAAGATGCGAGGGATTTAGCCAAATGATCCGACAACGATGACCAACAATCACAGGGGTTCGACAGAGATCGGGTCGGTATCTAGATCGAGGAGTGCAAGATGCTAGGGTTTTAGCCAAATGATCTGGGTTCGACGATGATGACCAACAATGATAGGGGTTTGGCAGAGATCGGGTTGGTATCGATAATAGGAGGAGTAGTGATCATGGTATTGACAATGTTCATCGATATGTGGATCATAGACTGGCCGGTTGGTGTGATATTGGTTTAGATGATGAATTTGGTGATTTTAGTGACGATCAAGATTAGCGTTTTGATCGGTGGTAACCTCCACGTAGAGGTTGCGGTGGCAGATTTCAGTATAGAGATTACCGTGGTGGATTTCAATGTGGAGATTATCATGGCGGAATCGGTTATGGTTATGACTATGGTCATAATGGATATGATAAGTGGTTATCGGTATGATTGGGATGTCGGCGACATCCAATGATCGAAGGATCATAGAAAATCTGGACTTAATCATGACCGTGATACAGGGTATGAGGAAGATTTTTGTGAGATATCTGTGGAGAGTCAATCTAAAAAATCAACGCTAAAAAGTTATTCTTTCGATTTGGCTGAGATAGCTATTGATTATGTAGTTGAAGTTGGCTTGTTAGACACTACAAACTTGATGCTATTGGATACTTGTCAGACATGGAGAATTATGAAGATATTGAATCGAAGGATACACGGGTGCAAGAGAAAGAAAAGGAAAACCTAGAGAGTGAGGAGTCTTTGAAACAGTTTCTAATTATTTCAGTTTCTGAGATCACTAAATCTATTATTAGCATCAAGACAAATGATAGTGATGTGTCTAATTGTAGTGAGCTTTTTTTCTCTATCGGCAAGTATGATGATGTGAGTTTATATGGTAAGGTTGATATAGATGCATGTCATCTACTATTATGGAGGCCGTGGTAGATTGATCTCGATGATATTTATGAGGGCACAGAGAACAAGTACTTTTCTCTAAGAGATGATGATTGGCTTACGATTGCGCTCTTGCGAAGTGAAGCGGGTTCGACAATGAAGCCAAATCTTTTATGGCCATGTAGCACAGATAAATATCACCATTTGAAATTGTTTAGTGATGAGATCTCAGAACTTCTGCCAGCCATTAGCCTCTTGGAAGTCTTTTCAGCCGATTGGGAAGCTAGGTCAGCTGCTTGATCGAGTTCTGGAAGGCGTCTATGTATCGAGTTTTAGGATCATGTTCTCTATCTTTTACCATTCATCCACCTAGAGCTCGGGTCAGCCACTTGGATGTCAGGTCAGCCAACTAACTAGTTTTTGACAACCGTCTGATTGCTAAGGGATTGAAGAGCTGTGAAGCTACTTCATTTGAGTGGTTGTGCAGAAGAGGAGCGTAGTGCTTTGATATTGTCACTGATGCAGGGGATCGGGGAGGTTTCGAGGGTCTTCTGCCTATGGCCAATCTAGTTCTGGGGGTGAAGGAAAGAATTTATTGGTCCAGTTGGTGCGGGAGGTAGTATCAAGACATCAGAGGGTCACAGACGTACCGATTGAGCTACCACCATCGAGAGTGTGGGATCATTAGATAATTCTGAAGGATGAGTAGAAGCGGTTAACGTACCACCTTATTGCTATGCTTGTCGAAGGAGGAGATCGAAAAGCGGAGTAGAGAATCTTTGAAGAGTGGGTTGATCGATCAGTAGAGTCGAGTCCATTTTTTCACATGTTCTCTTGGTGAGGAAGAAAGATGGGACATAGAGATTTTGCACAAACTACAGGGCTAACGAGGCTATGGTGAAGGACCAACTTTTAATTCCCACTGTGGACAAGATGTTAGATGAGTTACATGGAGCTACAATGTTCACAAAGCTGGACTTGCAGGCTGGTTATCATCAGGTTCGGATGAGAGAGGATGATGTACACAAGATGGCATTTTGGATGCATTTGGGGTACTACAAGTACTTGGTGATGCTGTTCGGATTGTGTAACGTGCCTTCTACATTCCAGGCAGCAATGAACACCATGTTTCAGCCATATTTGAGGAAGTATATGTTGGTATTTTTTGATAACATATTGGTGTATTCATCCACTATGAAGGAGCATTTGTGATATTTGGACGAAGTTCTGAGAATTTTGGAGGAAAACAGTTTCTTCATTAAGTTGTTGAAGTGTGATTTTATAAAGTTAGAATTGGAGTATTTGGGAAACATTATCTCTGATTAAGGCGTGAAGGTAGATGAGAGGAAGATTGCTTCGATGTTGGATTGGATTTTGCCCAAGAATGTATCAGCTTTGCGAGGGTTTTTGGGGTTGACAGGCTACTACTAAAGATTTGTTTAGCATTATGGATTAATTGCTAGGCTATTGATGGACATGTTGAAGAAGGATGGATTTCAGTGGACGGATAAGTCTCGACGAGCATTTGAGGATTTAAAGAAGGCTGTGTCTCGAACTCCGATACTTGTATTGGCAGATTTTTCAAAGGAGTTTGAGGTGCATACCAATGCCAGTGACGAAGGGATAGGTTCAGTTTTGGTATAGGAAGGAAGGCTGATAACCTATATGTCAAAAGCGTTGGGACCCCAAAAGAGAACCTGGAGTACTTATCTCGGGAGATGTTGGTAGTGGTGCATGCAATGAAGGTGGTGGACGTATCTGCTAGGGAGGAAGTTTATTATTGTCACTAATTAATTGGCATTGAGGCTTCTTGGGTTTGAGTTCGACATCATATATCAGCCCGGGAAAGAGAATAGGGTTGTCGATGCTATATCTAGAAAGGAGGGTAGTCAGAGGTTATGGTCGGTGTGTAGCCGGGGAAGAGGCGAGCTTGCATGCCATTAGTAGCGATTGGAGAGTGTGGGATCTTATTTGAGGCTATGGAGTTGGATGAGCAAGCTCGGGATATTCGTGACCATATTGAAGGAGGAGACTCGAGGGTGCGAGATTTGAATTCGAGATGGCTTCATTTTCTACAAAAGCTATGTATATGTTCACAGAGTACCAGGCTTGAGGGATGACATTCTATCTCATTTCATAATAGCAGAGAGGGAGGTCATTCGGGTTAGCTTCGGATTATGTCGGGGTGAAGTATTTTTTTCTATTGGGATGGAATAAAGGCAACAATGAAAGAAAAAGTAGCAGAGTGTGATGTGTCCTAGAAGGTAAAACATGATCAGAGGGCTCTGATGGGGTTGATGCAATCTTTTGCCGATTCCAGAGAGAATTTAGGAGGACTTGTCAATGGACTTCGTAGAGGGGTTGCCTAGTTGTCGAAGATTTGAGGATATATTAGTCATGGTGGATTGCTTGAGTAAGGGGTGCACTTCATTCCATTGAAGAATCTGTTTACAGCAGTGAGCGTAGCTCGGTTTTTTGTGGAAATGTGGATAAGTTGCGTGGGTTTTCGATATGCATAGTCACCGATCGGGGAACGCAATTCATGAGTTCCTTTTGGCAGGAGTTGTTTGCATTACATGGAAGTAAGCTGAAGGCGAGTTCATCATATCATCCACTGACCGATGTACAGATAGAGATGGTGAACTGCATTTTAAAGCAATATTTAAGGAGTTAATGTCATGAGGAACAGAAAATGTGGAAGGATTTTATTCCATGGGCTAAGTATTAGTACAATACTGCATTCCATTTGTTAATCCAGAAGAACCCATTCGAGGTAATGAATGGATGGCCACCATCTATGCTATAGTCATATGAGCTGGGGACAACACAGAACGATGAGGTGGAGCATGAGCTATTCGCCAAGGATGAGATTTTGCATGGTGTGAAGAGTGAGTTAGCTAAAGTCTAGTAGTGGACGAAGAAGTATTATGACGAAGGGCGACTTGATGTGACCTTTGAGCCGCGTGACTTGGTGTATTTGATGCTGCAACCATACTGACAGAGATCCTTAAAGAAGAGGTTCAATGTGAAGTTGTCGCAGCGGTATTATGGGCCCTTCAAAAGGTTGCAGCGGATTGACGAGGTGGCATATACGTTGGAGTTGCCAAAGTCCTCTCTTTTGCACTCAGTTTTTCATGTATCTGTGTTGAAGAAGAAAGTAGGAGACTCCAATTTGCTCGTTAGGTGAATTACCTTCATTTGATTCAGGGGTTAACATATTATTGGTTCCTAATGAGGTGCTTCACTATAGAAGTTATGTGAAGCAGCGTACTAGAGAGAGAGAGAGAGTGTGTGTAGCAAGTGTTAGTGCATTAGAAGGGCTTGACGAAGAACGAGGCTACACGGGAGGACTATGATGAGCTCAAGGAGAGGTTTTCTGATCTTACACTTGAGAGCAAGAGTAGTCTCAAAGAAGGGGAGAATAATATGATTTCAAAGCCATCGGTGCGTGGGAGTGATCGTGCTTTCGAATGGTGCACAACTATAAGAAGTTACATGCAGAAGGAATTGGAGTCGAATGGGATTTATTTTGATTACAAATAGAATTTGTTTAGGAGTAGGAATTTTGTTTACAAATAGGATTTGTTTAGAAGTAGGAATTTATTTACAAATAGGATTTATTTAAAAAGCCAAACCAGAGGGTATTTAAGACCGGCTAGGTATTATGGTTATTATTATATTTTTGGTGATTGAAAACTTGGGTAATTATCAATAAAATTAGGATTTCTTTTTTTTTTTTGGAATTCCAAATTCATTCTTTCGTTTTGGGCTACATATTTTGCTTGATTAGTTGGTGATTACGTAGAGGCTGATACCGCTTGATTTATTGGTGGTGTGAAGTTAGCGGGGCTCGATCAAGGACTTAAGTGACATTTCAAGTTTAGAGGGATTATTTATGATCACCAAACTTAAAGGGATTTTCTGAAATTTACACTTTTTTTTCTTTCTCCTTCTAATTACGATATTTCCCTATTTCACCAGCACAAAAACTTAAACAATATATCAGAAGTCTTCTAACACAAAGAACAACCTAGGGATCGAGATTAGGGAGCAAAGACAAGCTATTATATGTTGCTTTCAATAATTAATCTAGCTAGGCTTTGATCCTAAAACAAACTCCATTAATTCAGGTTCATTGCATCTAATTAATAGACAAGACTTTTAAGGAGTGGGGTCTAAAGTTTTGAAGAAATAGCAAAAATTCTTAAAACAAAGTACCAATACTATGTGAAGAAAACAGCTGGAAGAAAAATCTTGATTTTAACGCTGAACCCAATTATATATTAAGCACATAATGAGGTTGTTAAGCATAGCATTCATCATTTATATATCCTTTTGTTCATTTTCAAAAATTATTTTTGATAGAGATACTATTACTAGATTAGTACTCTAGTAGAATAGCTTACGCATGACAACACCAGACCTAATGTACTAGATTTTATAAGGCTATTTAGCCATTATAGGCTAAATACCAGGAAACCCCTTAACTTTGGACAATTATCGGAAAACCCCTTAACTTTGAAAATATTAGAAAACCCCTTAAGTTTAGGGGTTATCAGAAAACCCCCTTAACTTTCAGATTTTATTAGAAAACCCCTTAACTTTGGACAATTATCAGAAAACCCCTTAACTTTGGACAATTATCGAAAAACCCCTTAACTTTGAAAATATTAGAAAACCCCTTAAGTATTGGGATTATCGAAAACCCCTTAACTTTCAGATTTTATTAGAAAACCCCTAATTTATGGGGTTTTCGATAAAATCTCAAAGTTAAGGGGGTTTTTGATAAAATCTAAAAGTTAGAGGGGTTTTGTGATAATCAATACTTAAGGGGTTTTTCTGATATTTTGAAAGTTAAGGGGTTTGAATAATTGTCCAAAGTTAAGGAGGGTTTCCTGATATTTAGCCTTTTCTCTTTCTACAAAGGAAATCTAACTTTAATATTTCTAAAACTACCCTCAAGTTGGTGTAACTCGAGGTAGAACGTAAGCAAAAGATCTTAAGTGGAAGTTAACAGGTTAAAATCCATCTATGGTGCCCACAAGATCTAGAAAAAAGAAGAATATTGCCTTTAGAAAAGAAGAAGTAGAAGAATATTAAAAGGCTAAATATCAGGAAACCCCTTAACTTTGGACAATTATCGGAAAACCCCTTAACTTTCAAAATATCGAAAACCCCTTAAGTATTGGGATTATCACAAAACCCCCTCTAACTTTTATATTTTATCAAAACCCCTTAACTTTGAGATTTTATCAGAAAACCCCCTTAAATTAGGGGTTTTCTAATAAAATCTGAAAGTTAAGGGGTTTTCTAAACTTAAGGGGTTTTCTAATATTTTCAAAGTTAAGGGGTTTTTTTTGATTAATCGTCCAAAGTAAAGGGGGGTTTTATGATATTTAGCCAAGAGAAAATGATGCATGCATCTCAATTTGTTAATAAAGATTATTACAACCTTTCTTGGTACCTTGTTTATTAACAAGTTGCAAGAATAAAGTGAAAATGAGTGTTAAGTGATGTTACCCAAAGGTGACCTATCCGACATGGATGAATTCGACCATATAAGAGTTAAACCCGATCAAAACATAAAGCTTGTCGGAATCGCGCAAAAGACCCGTTGATTTGAAGATCTTGTAAAATCGTCAAATCCATTGACCTTGGTCGGTTTTGTATCATGCCATCATTTTGAGTCTCAAAAGCGGAGAAAGATTTTCTTTTTATTTTGATCATTCAATTCAAAAGGGGAAACAAAAGCCCATAGCATGAGAAGTGAACGAGACGGAAATAACAAGGAGAGAGTCATAGTACCCTGAAGGTGTTGAAGTTAATCTTAATTCTAAAAGGATTTGAATTAATTATCTTTAAGAATCATAATCACACTAGGATTTGAGTTAGTTATCTCTAGGAATTATAGTCATACTAGAATTCTATTATGAAACACTTTGTAAAGCCTTTAAATAGGCATTCATGCATCCTTGTATCTAAGAGAAAAAGAGAAGAAAAAAAAGGAGAAGTGGCCGAGAGTACTGTAGCTATAGTAACCCGAGAGAACAATTTTTTTTTTATTTGCTTCTCCCGCTAAATCTCTCCTCATACATATTATACGTCTATTTGCTTTGCCGTTATTTGTTCCAACAGTGGTATCAGAGCCATGAACAATCTAAATGGGACAACGTCGTCTTCTATTCCTATATTGGATGGGAAGAATTATCATCGGTGGAGAGTACAGATGAAGGTGCTGTTTGAATATCAAGATATATTGGGTGTCGTAGAGAACGGAGTTGCCGATCTCGAGGATAGCGCAAGTGAAGCCGAGAAGAAAGCCCACGGTGAGATCAAGAAGAAGGATCGAAAGGCGTTATTCTAAATCCATCAAGGAGTGAACGATTTAATTTTTGAGAAGATCGACGGAGCAACTACAGCAAAGTAAGCGTGGGATATTTTGGAGACATCGTACCATGGAGTTGAAAAGATAAAAAAAGTTAGGCTTCAAACATTGAGACGTCAATTTGAAATTTTGCAGATGGAACCCACTGAAAGTGTTGCAGATTACATGACTTGAGTACTTGCTCTGACAAATTAAATAAAAATAAACGGGGAGAAGGTTGCAGATTTAGCAATTGTGGAGAAGATATTGCGATCTCTTACAGTAAAATTTGATCATATAGTGGTGGCAATCGAAGAATCGAAGGATTTGTCCAAGATGATAGTTGATGAGTTGATGGGTACCCTACAAGTTCACGAGCAACAAATGAACGAGAGATCAACCGAGAAGCCCCTTGAGAAAGCATTTCAAAGTCAAGCTTTTATAAAGAATAACAAAGGAGCGCAGGATGAAAGAGACTAGCAATGAGGAAATTTCCATGGCAGAGGATGAGGATACGGGAACTACAACAACCGAGGACGCGAATACTGCAATAGTCGAGGACGTGGCAGTTATAACAATAATCAAAGAGATGACGGCAATCAGAGAAGCAATTATCAATCAAATTCAAATTATCAAGGACGAGGTCGAGGTCAAGGTCGAGGCTTTGGACGTGGTAGAGGAAATTTTAATAAATCAAACAGTGAATGTTACATATGTCACAGATATGGCCACTATGCAAAGGAGTGCAAGTACCAGGATAATTCTCAATATGGAGAAGAAGTTCAATTTGCACAAGAAAGAGGTGATGAAGACAACCACACTTTGTTGATGGTCACGGCAACCGGTGAAGAATCAAACTACAACACATGGTTTCTTGATGCTGGGTGTTCTAATCATATGTGTGGAAAGGAGTTGTTCGTGGATCTGGATGAGTCGATGTGGTTCAAAGTCAAGTTTGCCGATGACAACACTATACCAGTGATGGAAAAAGGAAGAGTTCTCATCAAGTTGAAGAATGGAGACCACAAGTTTATTTTCGATGTGTTCTATGTGCCGAATATGAAGAACAATTTACTCAATATGGGCCAACTTCTTGAAAAGGGGTACGATCTGCACTTTTCTGATAATCAACTCTTAATCTTTGATAAAAGAGGTGTATTTATCCTTAAAGCCCCTATGACAAATTATCGCATGTTTCGAGTTAACATCGAGAACGATGTTTATCACTGCTTCAATGCTATTATGAAAGATAAGTCTTGGTTGTGGCATCTTCATTTTGGACATCTGAACTTTAGCAGTTTCAAGTTGCTTGCTCAAAGAAATTTGGTGAGAGACTTGCCCATTGTAGATCATCTCGAGCAGTTCTGTGAATGTTGTATTCTTGGAAAGCAATAAAGATCACCCTTTGGTATTGAAAAATACTTGGCGTGCAAAGAAACCTCTTGAGCTCGTTCATTTAGATGTGTGCGGTCCTATGAACACTATATCCAATGGCAATAATCGATACTTTCTTAATTTTATTGATGATTTCACAAGGAAAATATGGGTCTACTTTCTACAGTGAAAATCTGAAGTCTTTGATTGCTTCAAGAGCTTTAAAGCCCTGGTTGAGAAGGAAAGAAGTTACTTTATCAAAGTACAACGAACAGATGGAGGAGGTGAATATACTTCTAATGAATTCAATAAGTATTGCGAAGAACAAGGAATAAAGCGTGATGTCACTTTTCCCTACACACCTCAACATAACGGTATCGCTGAACGGAAAAATAGGACTATACTTGACACGGCGAGAAGCATGCTAAAGGCCAAAGGTATGCCAAATTCCTTTTGGGGTGAAGCTGTCTCATGCACTGTTTACTTGTTGAACATGTCACCAACAAAGAGCATTGATAATCTCACTCCTGAAGAGGCGTGGACTAGTTATAAGCCAAGTGTAAGATATCTCAAAGTGTTTAACTCCATTGCTTATGCTCATATTCCAGCAGAAAGAAGAAAGAAACTTGATGAGAGAAGGAAAACTTTCGGCTACAAGTCGGAGGTTACAAACTCTACAACCCCGCTACAAAAAAGGTGATTGTAAGCAGAGATGTTATGTTTGCTGAAGAAGAAGCTTGGAATTGGGATCTAGAAGCATAAAATAATTCACGGCGTACTGTCCTTGATATTCTTGAAGACGGTGTCCCTGTTACAACTAAAGAAGCACCATCGGCCAATGCTCCTGAAGCTCCAACCCAGCAAATTTCATTAGAAGTTGAAAGATCAAGAAGAAATAGACAACCATCAATTCTTTTGAAAGATTATGAAGTAACTCCAGATGATGATGTTGATGCAGATGGAGATATAGTAACCCGAGAGAATAAATTTTTTTTAATTTGCTTCTCCCGCTAAATCTCTCCTCATACATATTATACTTCTATTTGCTTTGCCGTTATTTGTTCCAACAGAAGGTAGCGAAGAAGTTTGATTAGGGCTGCATAGTGAACAGCCATCGGTATGGCTCTGGTGAACTCTGATCATCGTAGGGGTACCCGAGTGCCCCAAAGTTTTACAATTATACCTCTAGTATATAGTCTATATGAAGGAAGTAGGCTAAGTTTGTAACAAAGCGAGTAATTAAAAGAATGTGGGGCCACTTTATTAATGGGCTTGAAAACTTTGACTATGAATAAGCCAAACCGACCATCGGATGGAAATAAAAAATGTGGGGCCCCATACATATAATAATATATTAGTAGGAATAGGATTTTGTGGGTTATAGACATGTGAAATCCCTTTGTTGGCTTTTAGGTTTGGAATTTACCCAATAAAAACCCTCGAACACAAAAGAAAAAAAATTCCTGCAGAGAGTTAAAGAGAAGGAGAGAAGAAGAGGATTGTACATTGTCCATATTCTAATTTGATGGCGAAGACTACAGACAATAATAGGTAATTCTTCATAAGCATTGGAGATATTTAGATACCTAGGGTTTTATCTTTTGTAGAGGCAATTTTTATTTTTAGATTAATTAATTTATTATTTAAAGTTCTATTGTTATTCAAATCTTTTGTGCTTATACTTTAATTAATATTCAAATAATTTTATTTTATTTCAGATAATAGTTAAAAATGGGAAAACTTAAAACCATTGAATCTTTCTTCAATAAAAGCAATCCTAGTAATTTAGATAAAGACCATGATCAATCAACTCCTGTGGAATCTTCTTCCAAACGTCAAAGAATTTGACCTTTGTGACATAGATGCATCTTCATTGGAACGAGATCCCGGATTGCGACCACCTATATGGGAGTTTCCTTCAAATCAAAGAGATGAGATACGGTGTGCCTACCTTAAAGTTGGCCCATATCAACCAACTCTCAAAAATTATCCTCTTTCCGGGCCAGAAAGTCATCGTCGTCGATTTCAATTATCTTGGTTTGAAGCTTACTCCACCTGGTTAGAGTATTCTATAGAAAAGAATGCAATTTATTATCTACCGTGCTATCTATTTGGTAAGCAACCAACCGACCACCTAGGATCAGATGCTTTCACAATCAAAGGATTTGACAATTGGAAGAAAGTCAATGAGGGAACAAATTGCCCTCTTCTGTGTCATGTGGGAAAGGATCCTAATTCACCACATAATATTGCAGTTAAGAAATGCCAGGATTTAATGAAGAAATCACAACACATCGGCAGAGTGATTCAGAAGCAAAATTCAAAGGAGATTTAGAATAACCGATTGTGTCTTAAGACTTCAGTAGATTGTGTCAGATGGTTAACATTTCAGGCATGTGTTTTTAGGGGCCATGATGAGTGACCAAATTCTAGGAACTGAGGTAATTTCGTGGAGTTGATAAAGATGTTAGCATCGTACAATGAAAACATCGTAGAAGTTGTCTTGGAAAATGCTCCAAAAAAATGCTAAGTACATCTCTCATGAAATTCAAAAGGAGATTTTACATGTATTTGCAAGCAAAGTACGAAGAACAATCCGTGAAGAAATCGGAAATGCAAAATTTTGTATTATTGTTGATGAAGCACAAGATGAATCCAAAAAGGAACAAATGGGACTTGTTCTTTGATTTGTTAATCAAGATGGTTTCATTCAGGAGCGTTTCTTCGATCTCGTGCATGTCAAAGACACTACTGCATTAACTCTGAAGAAAGAGATAGTTGTTGTTCTCTCTCGACATGATCTTAATATTGAGAACCTTCGAGGCCAAGGTTATGATGGTGCAAGTAACATGAGAGGTGAGTGGAATGGACTTCAAGCTTTATTTCTTAATGAATGTCCTTATTCATATTATGTACATTGTTTGGCTCATAGATTACAATTAGCTCTAGTGGCTGCATCCAGAGAAATAGCTCGTATTCATCAATTCTTTTCGAAGCTAACTTCAATTGTCAATATTATATGTGCTTCTCCTAAGAGAAAATATGAATTGCAACCTTCTCAAGCAACTTTGATTGAACATTTAGTTATTATTGGTGAACTTGAGACTGGAAGAGGAGTTAATCAAATTGGTAACTTGCAACGGCCTGGAGATACCTGATGGGGCTCTCATTTTCATTCTATTCATAGCTTGATTTCAATGTTTGATGCAACTTGCTTGGTTCTAAAGAATATCATCAGTGATGGAGCCACATATGCTCAACGTGGTGATGCAGATGAAGCTTATGATGTTATGACATTATTTGATTTTGTGTTCATATTGCACTTGATGAAAGAAATTATGGGGATTACAAATGCTCTTTGTTTAGCTTTGCAAGAAAAAAAATCAAGACATTGTGAATGCTATGCAACTAGTTTCAACAACAAAATCACTCATTCAAAAGCTTAGGGATGAAGGATGGGATAAATTATTTGAGGAAGTGAGAAATTTTTGTTCAAATCATGATATTAAAATTCCAGATTTGAGTGCTCATTACGGCGGTCGAGGTAGAATTAGCCATGGCAGTACTTCCATCGAGCATCATTACAGAATTGATGTTTTCACTGCCATGATTGATTCTCAATTGCAAGAGCTGAATTATAGATTCAATGATTGAGTTGGCGAATTACTAATTCTTAGCTCAACTCTCAATCCAAAATATGCTTTTAGGTCATTTATAATTGATGATGTCTGTGATTTGGTTGGAAAATTTTATCCGGAAGATTTTACTGAGCAGGAGAAAGTTCATTTGAGATTTCAATAAGAGCATTTCATTCTTGATATGCAAAATCATTCAGAGTTTTAGAATTTATCAACTATTTCTGAATTGTGCCGCGGACTAGCAGTTACAGGAAAGGCAAAAGTCTACAATTTAATTGATAGGCTGGTTCGTCTTGTTTTAACACTTCTAGTTTCTACTACTACTACAGAGCGGTCATTTTCTGCTATGAAAATTGTGAAAACAAGACTTCGAAACAAGATGGCTGATAGATTTCTAGTAGATAACTTGGTTGTTTATATTGAAAAGGAGCTTGCCGAAAATTTTACCTTTGACATGATCATAGAGGAATTTGATTCCATGAAGTGTCGTCAGGCACAACCGTCCTAAAGAGGTCCATTATCTAGTTATGTTTCTTTTATGATTTTATATTGTCACATGACTTTTAAAATTATTGATATCTTTGAATAAAAAAAGTTACAAATTTGATTTGAAGTTAGTATTCATTTTTCTTGTGAAATAAATAATGAAAGATTTATATATATCAATTATTGCCCCCCCTCCCCCAAGATAAAATTCGGCTCACCGGGTGTGCCATAAACTGACTGAGAGTGTGCACAGCAAAAGATATATCTAGACAAGTAGCAGACAAGTAAATCAAAGCACCGTGATGGGAGCTAAATGATTACCTCCTAGAGTTGCAAGTATACAACCTTTATCAAGTTATAGTATTTAAGATTATCGATCCCACGAGGAACGGGAAGTAGGAAGAGTTTTGTTCAAGTTTTGGTTCTCAAATTATGCGCATGACAATTAGGAGTTATTCAAATAAAATGAAAGTGAGAAAATGGTGAAAGTGGTTCGTGAGAGATAAGAGAGTGGATTGTGGATTATGCATAAAACGAGGAAGAAAATGGGAGTGGAGAGATTTAGAAAATGTGTGTGATAAAACGAGGAAGAAAATGAGTGTGAGGGTTTAAAGATGGAAGTGGTAAAGTGAAAATAAAAGAAAATGAGTGTGAGAGAAGGAGGTGGATTGATTTGTGTAAATAAAAAGAAAAGAAAGAGAGAGGAGAAAGACAATTAAAGAAAAATAAACAAATGAAAAACAAGGATAAGAGGAAAATTAAGAATGTAAAGTATGGAGGATTAATTAAAGATATGAGGAATCTAGAGTAGATCCACTTAGCTTATCTCAATCTCACAAGAATGAGTTGGATTTGTTAGCTAGTTTCAAACAATCTCTAGGGATCCCACAAATATTAGCTCCACACTTAGAAAATGGTAATTCCAGAGGGTTCTAGCCTCAAGGTGAATTAAAGAAAAAAAAATCTATTCTAGAAAGTAAATACAAGAATTAAATACATTGCATGAAAGTAAATTGCATGAAAGTAAATTGCATGAAATTAAATTGCATGAAAGTAAATCTAAGCTACAAAGCAATTAAATGAACAAGGAAGAAAATGAAAAAGAAATAAAATAGAAACCAACAACTCCGATCTTAATCTAATCCTCATTTTGGTCCTTGGATTAGAAGAAGAGAAAGGAAATTGAAGGTGAAAAATTTTATTTATTGTGTAACAAAGTTACAATTTTTGGAAGGTCTTCTCAATTAAGAGTAACCCTCCTCTCCAAATGGAGTCTTTACAAAATATTTCACAATCTCAAGCCCTCACTCTACCCCTCTATTTATAGATAACAAGAATCTCTCACAACCTTTGGATTTGCCTTGGCCCCCAAGTAACACTCACAACTATAGGATTTAGGTTAGCCCCTAAACAACCCTCATAGCCATAGGATCTCTCCAAATAATCTAGACCATTGATTTAATCCTTGAGAGATGGGCTTTGTGGGCTTTATTTCTTTTGTATTTAATTTCTTTAAGACTCTTGGGCTTCTCTTAAATGCTCTTGGGCTTCTTAGAATTTAACTTGGCCTTCAAATAATTGAATATATATCACTTAAATTCGGATTTCTATCAAAATCCGCTGCTGCTGATAAAATTTTGAGAATCTGATAATTTGGATGGCTCCGTCTCGTCGAGATAGGCGATTTTTATATATAATATGTTAAATTCTGCTTTCCGGATTGAGAGATATCAGCTTTTCTTTTGGTTGACCATCCCGAGCACGAATTTGACTTTATTTTTCCATATTTGATTTGATTCTCAATTGTAAGCCAAGTTATTAATAATTCTGACCAAGAAAGTGATGTGTGTTGAGATTTTGCTTCTAAACTTAGTTGTGGGCTTTGGATTTAGGCATTCTGGGCTTCATTAGAGATCTTTTGGGCTTGAAATAATCTTCATTTGGGCTCTTATTCAATAATACTCCATTAGCCTGCAAATTAAGATAAAAATAGTTATTAGTAATATCTTTATTCATATAAAATAGATAATGAGGGTATAAATTTATAATTAAAATGTGATAATCAAATACCCCCACACCTAAACTTTTGCTAGTCCTCTAGCAAAGAAAATAAAAAGAAAACCTAACTCACTTTCGCAGGAATCGCGGTTGTATTTAGCGCATACAACAAGCCTTTAAACCCCTAGGTTACCCTAGTGGATGAGTTGTAGTCTCGTGAGGGTTTGCAGTGAATATACCCACAAAATTCAGTCAACTTGCCAATTTAAAGAAGTTAATGAAATAATTAATTCATTTGATATATTCAACCATTCCAAATGAAGTTGGTTAATACTCAAGAAAACGTTTTTATTATAACTCCAATGTAATTTTCTTAAGAAAATCCTTCCATTATAATTATACAAAACCAAGTTTAACTCAAAATTTTAATTTAAAAGTTTTGAAAAGAACATGCTAACTCTTTGTTTTAAACAAACTTCAAGTCTTTTAATCCATTTAATTCTTCGAGAACATATACAAATATAACTATATATAAAAACATGGTTAGTATCATTTTTTTTTACTCTTTATTCCTTGGTGATTTTGTTCTTTTTAAACGGGCTTTCTAAGTGACCATTTAGTGAGTTTTGGGCCAATGAATCCCAACCCAATTGGGCTTAGGTCATTAAGCATAGAAATACTCCTCGGGCTTAATTACTCAGTCAACTTAGGCTTAGTAAAATAGAATCACCAATGATTTTAAGAGAAATTTTTCTTCTTTTTGTTAAGTTAGTATAATATATATATGTGTATATGTATATATATTCTAAACAATATTTGGATCAAGACAACTTGAAAATTTATTTTCAACTCTAAGTTAGGCATGCAAAAATTTCATTACTTTAATTAAAATCTAAGTTAAAACTTAAGTAAAGTATACTACTTTGAAAATCATTTCTTAAAATTTATTTGGAGTTATCATAAAAGGTAAACTTGAGTATAGATCTAACTAAGGATTAGAAGACTTAAATTCTATCAAATAGATCAATTATTAATCAACTCTATTAAGTTGGCAAGTGACTATTTTTTTATGAAAAGAGGAAACAAATGACATAAAAAGAAAAAAATGGTAAGAAAAAGAGGAAAAATGACTAAGATAAAGAGCAAAAATAACTAATTCTCACCCCCACACCTAAATTTTGCATTGTCCTCAATGCAAATTCAATATGCACAAAGTAAAACAGATAATAATTGAAGCACTTACATTTGTTCGGCTAGCTTGAATAATGATAAAAATGCAAATACCTTCAAGATGAGGGGTGAAGCCAAAATTTATTCTCTCTCTTTTTTTGAAATAAAGAACAACAAGAAACTCTCACATGAGAGAAGAATAAATTCTTTTATTATTATGAGACAAAAATAAAAATGTAGAATAAAAGATGAAGCATGAGAAGCTCACATTCTACATTAAATCCTACCTTATTGCTGAAAATTCTACCCCTAAATTTAAAGAATTTCAAAAGCGATATAATCAATGATATTCTCAAATTCTAAAAATTCCAAGGTTTTCAATGATTTTTGCGACAAATAAAGGTAGGTATTATTGGTGTTATGCATTTTGAACTTAGATTTTGATTAATGACAATTTGACATTTTGGTTGTTGTTTCAAAAATCTAAGCTCATCGAAAAGAGTTCTTCAAAAGTTAAATTACAAATGCATGTATTTGACACGCTTTTCTTGTTCTCAAAATCAAACTGAGGTGCTAAAATTTGCGGCTCCTCACCAAAATTTCCTCAAACTCGTGTCGATTCATTCTCTACTTACGTTGAACTTTCTTGGATGTAATTGATTTGAAAGTGATTATCAATATTATTTCACGGATTGAAAATATTAAGTTCAGTGATCAGTTAAAAGACGACTTCATGTGACTAGTTCTACGGTTGATGAGAGCATTAGAAGTGGCTAAGAACGGTCTTCCTAAGATCACGGGTATCGTCCTTTGGGATTGGAAGCGGGTTGCGTTTCGGGACTAAATCAACAGGAAAAATAAAGTCTCCAACTTTTCAATCATCACGTCACGGGACCTTAACGAATCTGTCGGCTAAGCGAAGTGTGCATCTAGTTGGCTTGAGTTCCCGACACCTAGTTGTTGGTAGATCGAATCTGAAGCAAGTTGACACCGGCCCCTAAGTCTAAAAGCGCCTTATCGATCTGAGTATTACCAATGATACATGGGATGGTAGGACAACCTGGATCCTTATGTTTCAATGATACAGACTTTGAGAGGACTTCACTGATATTAGCGGCGAGAAAGACTTTCTTTGGAACATTTATTTGCCTCTTTTTGGTACATAATTCCTTTAAAATTTTGGCATAAGAAGGAATTTGTTCAATGACATCTAAAGAGGAATCCAATCCTTTATAAATGATTTTTTCTTCATGAAATCCCCTTAACACATTGACTCTAAGGAAGTTTTTGAAGAATAATCCAATCCTTTATAAATGATTTGGCATAATCGCCACTTTTCAAGACCATGGTGAGGACATTGGATAAGAAGATCTTTGAATTTGTCAAAATACTTTCAAAAAGGTTCTCTGGGACAATTTTAAAATTTTGAATCTTTGTTTCTAAGCTTGACCGTTTTGTGGATAGGAAAGAATTTTTTGAAAAACTTTTACAAATTCACCCCAAGTTGAGATGGAATCATGGGCAAGCTATCTGATCATTTTTGGCTTTGTCCTTAAGGGCAAAGGAATAAATCAAGCTTGATCGCATCCTCGGATAAGTCCCTCATCTTAATCATGAGGCAAACCTCTTCAAATTCGGAGATAAAGATGTATGCGTCTTCGGTTTCTACTCCTAGAAATTTGGGAAGCATGTTAATAAAATGCGGTCTAAGTTCGAAATTTGCTCCATTGACCTCGGGGAGTTTTATGCAAGAGGGGATTGCATTTCTAGTGGGGTAACAAACATCTTGAAGAGCGGGTGAATTAGGACTGACCATTTCGTTTGGTTCAAAAGATGGATCAAAACGAATTAAGCGATTGGTATTATCCCTAACCCAAGTTTGCATACACCAAAACAAATTCTTTTTATAAATTTTTTTTTAACAAAAAATTCTAAGAAAGACAAAAGTTAGTTTTTCTTTTTTTTTTTAAAAAAAGAAAAAGAAAGAAGGCTAAAAGATTAAAGAGAAGATGAGAGAAGGAAGGGGAAAAAAATTTAACTAAAAACAAATCATTGCAAACACTTTTCAATCACTCTAAACTCTAGGGTTAAGCCTAAACTCGACTTAGACCAGCTCCTAACCAAAAATTCCCTTAATGAAAAGATCAAAGTTTACTTGGGTAATTATCCAGGTAAGGATAGTACTAGAGGGAGATCAAGGATCAATTAAGTACCTCTTTCCTTGCAGGGCGCTTTACGCAACCCCTAAACCTTGCCTTAGACACCAATTAATCCAAATAAACTTGGACCGGTTCACTTAAGGATTTCTTGTTCCTTAATGAGCTCGAATCCTTAGGGGCCAACGTCTAATCAAATTTTAAGAGGCTTGGGTAAGTGTAGTGAGGAATTAATGATTTTTGGGCTAAGCAAAGGGTGATGAAATCCCTCACCTTATCTTGATTAATGGGTTTTGCCCTTAAGATATTTTCAAGTGTGTGCCAAATCAAGATGCTCAAATCACTTTGGTGAATTCCTACTATTATATGAAATGCAACCCTAGAAATTAAAAGCAACTAAAAAGGATGCAAAAACAAAAATCTTTTCATTTTTTATTATGGTCGACAATAAAAAAATGAAGTTTATTAGGGTCGACAAAGGTAAAATCTTTTTTTTTAATTTTAATTTTTATTTTTTTTATCCTAATTGTCTCTAATGTATATGAACTATCTAAAGGGTGGAATTAAAAATACTAGATAGAGAAGTTACCCACGCAAAAGCAATGCAAAGCCTCGTTGGAGGCAATTCTTCAATCTTGAATCTTCAACTCTTGATCTTCAAGCTCCAAGTTCCTACACAAAAGAAAACACACAAAATAAGGAACCAAAGTTAATAAAAATCCTACTTATGCACCGCTCCCAAGAAGCCAAAACTCTGATGGGAGCTAAATGATTACCTCCTAGAGTTGCAAGTATACAACCTTTATCAAGTTATAGTATTTAAGATTATCGATCCCACGAGGAACGGGAAGTAGGAAGAGTTTTGTTCAAGTTTTGGTTCTCAAATTATCGCATGACAATTAGGAGTTATTCAAATAAAATGAAAGTGAGAAAATGGTGAAAGTGGTTCGTGAGATAAGAGAGTGGATTGTGGATTATGAATAAAACGAGGAAGAAAATGGGAGTGGAGAGATTTAGAAAATGTGTGTGATAAAACGAGGAAGAAAATGAGTGTGAGGGTTTAAAGATGGAAGTGGTAAAGTGAAAATAAAAGAAAATGAGTGTGAGAGAAGGAGGGTGATTGTGAAATAAAAAAGAAAAAGAAATCGAGAGAGGAGAAAGACAATTAAAGAAAAATAAACAAATGAAAAATAAGGATAAGAGGAAAATTAAGAATGTAAAGTATGGAGGATTAATTAAAGATATGAGGAATCTAGAGTAGATCCACTTAGCTTATCTCAATCTCACAAGAATGAGTTGGTTGTTAGCTAGTTTCAAACAATCTCTAGGATCCCACAAATATTAGCTCCACACTTAGAAAGGGTAATTCCCTAGAGGGTTCTAGCCTCAAGGTGAATTAAAGAAAAAAAATCTATTCTAGAAAGTAAATACAAGAATTAAATACATTGCATGAAAGTAAATTGCATGAAAGTAAATTGCATGAAATTAAATTGCATGAAAGTAAATCTAAGCTACAAAGCAATTAAATGAACAAGGAAGAAAATAAAAAGAAATAAAATAGAAACCAACAACTCGATCTTAATCTAATCCTCATTTTGGTCCTTGGATTAGAAGAAGAGAAAGGAAATTGAAGGGGTGAAAAATTTTATTTATTGTGTAACAAAAGTTACAATTTTTGGAAGGTCTTCTCAATTAAGAGTAACCCTCCTCTCCAAATGGAGTCTTTACAAAATATTTCACAATCTCAAGCCCTCACTCTACCCCTCTATTTATAGATAACAAGAATCTCTCACAACCTTTGGATTTGCCTTGGCCCCCAAGTAACACTCACAACCATAGGATTTAGGTTAGCCCCTAAACAACCCTCATAGCCATAGGATCTCTCCAAATAATCTAGACCATTGATTTAATCTTTGAGAGATGGGCTTTGTGGGCTTTATTTCTTTTGTATTTAATTTCTTTAAGACTCTTGGGCTTCTCTTAAATGCTCTTGGGCTTCTTAGAATTTAACTTGGCCTTCAAATAATTGAATATATATCACTTAAATTCGGATTTCTATCAAAATCCGCTACTGCTGATAAAATTTTGAGAATCTGATAATTTGGATGGCTCCGTCTCGTCGAGATAGGCGATTTTCATATATAATATGTTAAATTCTGCTTACCGGATTGAGAGATATCGCCTTTTCTTTGCGGTTGACCATCCTGAGCACGAATTTGACTTTATTTTTTCCATATTTGATTTGATTCTCAATTGTAAGCCAAGTTATTAATAATTCTGACCAAGAAAGTGATGTGTGTTGAGATTTTGCTTCTAAACTTAGTTGTGGGCTTTGGATTTAGACATTCTGGGCTTCATTAGAGATCTTTTGGGCTTGAAATAATCTTCATTTGGGCTCTTATTCAATAATACTCCATTAGCCTGCAAATTAAGATAAAAACAGTTATTAGTAATATCTTTATTCATATAAAATAGATAATGAGGGTATAAATTTGTAATTAAAATGTGATAATCACACTGACAAGTTCTCAAAATCGAGTGGGGTTCGATAGAGGAGTATCATTCGATTGATGAAGCTTTAAGTGAAGCTCCATGGGAGTAGTAACATGAGAAGAAGTCGTAAGGAAGGCATCGGTGAGAGTGGCTCGCTCAATGATATCTGAAATATACTACTGCTGAGACAACAAATAGCTGCAGAGATAGTATGCAAAGCGTAAATGTCTGGGAGATAGTATGCAAAGCGTAAATGTCTGGGATCCTTCATCTCAAAATAACTCTGAAGATATCACTTGAGATTCTGGATAGTAGATATATCATCCCCAATGATTATCATATCATCAACATGTAAGAGGAGAATGGCTTGACCCTGAAAAGAAGTATGATAAACATCGCATAAGCCGTTGATCTTTCCATAAATCTGATAGAAAGAATCGACTTTCGAAAGCACTCGAACCAAGCTCGAGGGGCTTGTTTGAGGCCATAGAGAGCATGTTGAAGATGACACACATGGTAGGAGAAGCATTAACTCCGGTGATGGCCGTGATGTGAACAACATTGTAAGTTCACCATTGAGAAATATATATTTTTACATCCATCTGATATAAATCCCAGTGTTGACTAGCCGCAATAGCAATAAGTGTTTGAATAGATGTGGTTTTGGCCACTGGTGCAGAATTTTCCTCATAACTAATATCGTACTCCCGAAAAAAATCTACGGGCAACAAGACTCACTTTGTGACGCTCAATAGAACCGTCAGATTTTGTTTTGATTTTGAATATCCTTTTACAACTGATCAATTGTGTATCATGTGGTAGAGGAACAAAATCTCATGTATGGGTACGTTGAAGGGCCTATAGTTCTTCCTGTATAGCTAGCTGCCATTTAGGATACTTAACTGTCTTAGAATAAGATTGTGATTTCTGTAAAGAATGTCTAGTTGCAGCAAGAAAGGATACAAAATGGTGATTAAAAATTGGTTAAACAAGAGTATCTTGGAGGTGGGTGATGATTTCGAGCAAGATTGTGTCGTGGTGGGGATGGTCGTGGTAGCGGTGGTCGTGGTGATGATGGTGATGGTGTTTGCATTGCAATAGTTAGCGAATCGAAAGCATGACTACTCATGTCCGTAATATCAGTTGACTTCACTTCATGAAGGGGTGAAGGTGACTAGGGAGATAAGGACAACATAGGAGTGTATGATGGTATCTATAAAGTTTGATATGGATGTAGATGAATCAAGAAAGGAAAAATCCAACTCTTTGTTCGATGAGTAGTAGTACAGGTTTTCAAAATAGGTGACATGACGTGTGATTCGAATTCTTTAACTATTTAGATCATAACGTCTATACCCTTTGTGATATGGACTTTATCCTAACATGACGCATCGAACTAAGCGAGGTGACAACTTATCCCGTTCGTTTTGTAGAAGAAGAACAAAATAAACACAGCCAGAACCTTGAATCAGGGAATAATTAAACTCAGTTTTGTGTAATCAAGAGTATGATCATGTCTCTGTAAATAAGGATGGCGGGGTAACATTGATTAACAGGATAGCAGTGAGAAGAGCTTCAGCCTATTAATATCGAGAAACATGTGTAGTGAGCATGAGAGCGCGTGTAGTTTCAAGAATGTTCTAGTGTTTGCGTTCAACAACACCATTTTGCTCTAGTGTGTGAGGACAAGATTGTTGAGCAATAGTTCCATGCAATTTAAGAAGATTTTTCATAGATGAGGAAACATATTCACATACATTATCAGATAGAAATATTTTAATTCTCTTGTTGAACTGAGTATAAATCACATTGGTAAAGTCTTTATAAATATCAAAGAATTCTGCATGTAATTTCAAGAGATAGACCCAAGTATTGTAGATGGTTAAAATATACTCTACCCTAGATCAACGTTCAGCCTAAGTCCAAGGAGTGAACGCCCATGGGCTAAACACTTTATGTGGGCCCAAGCACAAGCCCATGATTTAGCATATTCAAATAATAGCGAAGTTCGCCCAAGCCTCACATGAACTTTACCTAAAAGACCCACGTGGGCCACGTTATTCACACCCCAAGGGAAGTGGGTTGCCCACATTCTGGCGAATTTCACTAGAATGAGCTTTGCCCAAAACAGCTCAGTGAGTTTTGCCCAAAATTATTTAGTGAGCTTTGCCCAAAGCTGCTCAGTGAGCTTCACCTTCGACCATTATAGGCGAACCTCACCATTGACCATTTCAAGAGCTATTTTTATAGAAATGGTTCTCCCCATTATCTCCTAAGTTAATGGCCACTAACTCTTTCTCTCTTAGCCTATAAGAGGAGGGGAGATTGCTCATTTTTGAGGCACTTGGCACTTGGAAATTTTTATACACGTGTATCTGCACTTGGCATCTTCAAAAGAGCTTCAGTAACTGTCAACCAGCAGAAGACTTAACGCTTTCGTGGAACCGTCAACAGAGTACAAGAACGATGCTCTATCGGTACACGGAAAAGAACCCAGTTATATAAATTTTTCTTATTTCATTTATAATTTTCTTTGAATTCTAATCTATGTTAATTATAATTCAAACACCCGAAATAGGATGACAACTCTGCTGGGGACTTTTTTTTCAACTGATAAGAAGATTGTGTCGCAGTACGATAATAAGGCCTTAGGGACTTTTGCTGAATCACTAGTCATTGAATTTGACCAAGCAAGTTTGAGGAATTCATTTTCTCTGACAAATCATCCACGGCCACCGCCAGAAGTTGTCGTAGTGTGAAAACAGGATCAAATTCGACTCTCGCTCCAAAGAAAGCGACACTCACCGACAATAGTCTTGGCTTAGCTAGAAGCTAGACAAACTTTGCCCAGAGTGGAGAAGCATCGACTCTCGCCTCAGCTGAGAGCCAAGGCGTTCATACGCCTTTTAATTTTGGACATCAATCCACAACCCCCTTAGGGGTTCGCTTCAAAGCATCCCGCGATGCTCGCTATGCTTCTTTAAAAGGAGCAAAAAATGGGTAATCCTCCATCTAAAATTATTACCTATGGTGATCCTTCACCCAAATCACAAGGTTCAGCCGATGATTCGACTGACTATGTTAGTCATAGATTGAAGCAACTCATCACAGGTGATGTTCACTTGTTAAAGTCCATGTAGGCGAAGTTGCTACCAAGAAGGGCAACTGCCTAAACCAAGTCGAAACTCCCGATTTAAGAGAGTTCCATTCTCTTAAAATGGCCCGTCAATGTGAGTATTGTGTGTGTTCGCGGGGAAAGTTGGTTTCTCGATCTTCATTGTCGTTGAACTCATTACACCTTTATGGAATTACAAATGAATTCAAAATTAAAAAGGTTGTCTTTTTATAAGACTTACAATGAAAATCAAAACAAAGATTATAACTTTCCACCTAAACAAACGCGGGATCCGTTTATCGGCTCCTCGCTTGCGTGTGATCTTTGCCTGTGCCGGGGACTTTGTTGCGTCCATGGACCGCCGTGTGATTGTGATCCGAAGTTAGATCTAACACGATCGGGGGGATTATCTCAAGAAGGAAATAATCACCTAAGTAAGTGAAATCGACCAAGCGAGATCACTACTCTTCGAGATCAAAGCGAGTTTAATCTCGAGGAAACCGTCAATAGATCTGATCTAAGACCTCTCGAACTTTCTTGGAGGATTATTTCACAAGGAAATAATCGCCAATGGCTTCGCTAAGATCTCAGATCTAGTTGTCGAAGTTGATCGTCTCCCCTTAATGTGCAAAAGTCAGATCTTGATCCGTGAGCTTCGGCTTTTCTCTAAAATTCGGATCTCCTCAAATGAGACCCTCCTCTTCTATTTATAATATTTTGAAGCGGATCGCGATTGGCGGGCAAAAGCCCGATAAGCTCTAGGTGACTTCGGCATTGGTAGCGAGGTCGACCGTTGGTGTCTCCACCGAGCCACCAAATGGTGGCTCGGCCTTGGCCGAGCCGCCATTATGGCTTTTCACCTCTTTTTCAGGTCCGATTGTTTGTTCAGGGACTTGTTTTCCGCTTGTTTTCCGAGTTCGATTTGATTTTGATCTGATTTCATTGATTCGAAGCTTCGGAATTAGGTTTATCCCATCGCTCGCATGTGATTCGTCGCTTCGTTTGACTTGCACACTTTGTCGACTCGCTTCATGCGTTTGCGTCGCTTCACTGGTTGTGACATTGTCAACGGTTCGTTGTTATGTCATCGTATGGCCCGTCGATCATTATCTCATCGTCACGAGCTATGTTCGGGGACTTATAGGTAATTTTCAACGCCTGAATACCCCCTCAAAGTGTTTGGTCTTGCTCTTTTATAGAAGAAGCCAAATACTTTGGATATGATAAACCCAAACCTTGATCGGTATAACGGGACACGAAAATGGTTTGAATCTTGACTTCTCCAATTCTTCGGACTATCCGATTACTTTGTAGGATGGTGAAAGTGTCGCGATCTGCATTTATTATCGACCATTGTCGAAATCTTGACGGCGATGAATGAATTTTTTTTTTGCTTTAGCTCGTGTTGGTGAGTTGTCGTCGAACTGACCATCCAACTTCGTGAGATTTAACCTTTAATCGGTGAATTATCCATTGCGATGCTTGTCGTAGTACTGACCACAGCGGGAGGAATTTTCTTGAGATTCATCCTTTAATCGGCGAATTCTCTATCGCGACGTGTTGACTGGCGTCGGAAATTTCTTCTTGAGATTCAACCTTCAATCGGCGATTTTCCATTGCAACGCTGCCGTTTGGCCAACCCGCTTTTATACTGTGACGCTCATCGGAGTTTCGAATTAGTTTATCCTCATATATCTGTTTGGAGGTGGTCGAGTTATCCTTAAAATATAAAATATTTTTCAGGAACTTCTCGACAAAAATAGGAAATAGTTTATACTCATATACCTTTTTGGAGTAATTATGAGGCTCGAATAAACCGAACCGGATGAAAAGTGACCCTCAATGGGTGATAACCTCATTGAACAAATATCTGGGGCCCTTTCGGATGTGTGGGAGGGAGAGAGAATAAGAAGAAACCAATCGACGGGCTGATTCGGGGCTGTTTTGATACCCGGTTTAGCCCTAGTTTGAATTTCGTTCGTGGTCCGGTTCAGACTGCCCGGTTCGTTCGGCTCGAACCGGTTTGGTTCGGTCCGGTTCAGGCTGGTTTAAAACCCCCTCCCCTTCTCCTCTTAATTGTAGGACTAGCTATTTTTTGACTAATACAACTACAATCTAATGAATCTGAGAAATTCACTTTGTCGCTGGCAGGAAGTCCTACTGAGGCTTATTTTCCGATTCCTCATTCTGATGTTCCTCCGAGAATCGGCGACCACTTGTCCATCGTGCTCATGATCACACCGTGGAGACCAACTCCGGCAATTGATCGTCAGCGGTTACCCCTCCGACGGCTCCGCTTACCCATGAAGCTATGCCAATGGAATCAGGTATGGGTTTATCCGACTAAGGATATCTACGCCAGTCTTTGCCTTGAGATTCTGAAATGTCCACCCCTTTATTTTTGCAGGGCTTACATCTCAACTTCTTGATCTGACGAAGGTGCTGATTTCAGACAATGACCCTGATCGGATTATTATCTGCATGGAAGTCCGCTCGTTCTTCTCCCTCACGAATATGATGATTGACAAGCTTCTCCGTAGTGGGCTCTCTCTCTGTCAGTTCAGGCCGATCCTTGACCCCAGAATGGCTTTGATAAGAAACGTTGGTTACCCAGAGTTAGCCAAGGCCATTGATGATGATCTTGATCGCCTGGATCTCAAGCTTCAAAAGTTGCAGGAGTTGCGAGCAACCGGTGCTTCTTCCTATATAGCTGATTGAGCGAAACTTCTCCTGGAAGCATGGCGCGATACTCGAGTTTTTGCTGGACTTGAGGTCCAAATACAGCGGGGCCGGGTAGAGCAGGTTAAGACCGCACTTGCCGAGAAGTCAACATCCCTGAGCCACATTCACTCTTGTATTGCATCAAGTGAGGCCAAGATAGCGCAGCTTCGGCGGCAACTTCAGATGGAGGAAGAGAACTTAAGCGTCTTGGAGCTGACACGGGTCAACGAAGAGGAAGCTTGAATCATCATATCTAAGAAACTTGAGCTCTCGGAACAGAAGCTAGCTGAAGTCGAGGAAGAAGCTGCAAAGACATTGAACGCCAACGAAGAGTCTTTCAGGGCTGAGTTGTAGGAGGAGCTCCAAAAAGCTTACAACGATGAGTTGTCCAAATTAGAACAACAAATCTTTTGCCATAAACTTGATATTTGAATGACTGCAATTTCTTTGTTGAAAGACTCGACTCTCGAATAAATTTCTATCCTCCTTTTTTTTATTGTTGTTTATTATGATCTCTTATTTCATTTGAAATGATCAACCACAATACTCATAGGATTTTTAGCAAACCCTCAGCCATCAACGGATTTGATGAGCCTTTACCGACACCGCTTGAATCTAGCATAATGGATTATTTAAACCCGTTCCGCATGTGACGTTGTGCTAAAAGAATGAAACTCTTTTAGACTTAATGCTACGATGTCGAATACGTAGACTTTGTCATCTGTTACGGGTAAGAGACTAACTGGCAACGCGTGTTAGGTGTTGACTTTAGGGTTATTGGCCAACCCCCACCATCAACGGATTTGATGAGCCTTTACCGACACCGCTTGAATCGGGCTAGCATGGATTATCTAAACCCGTTCGCGTGTGACGTTATGCTAAAAGAATGAAACTCTTTTAGACTTGGTGCTATGATGTTGAATACATAGGTTTCACTTTTCACTGAATAGACTACCCTACCGCATGTATTAGATGCGGGCTTATCCTACTCGGGCTTTGGGATAAAATTCCCGGACTTGAATTACGGTGTCTTCTTCAATCGGTAAAAGACTAAATCGTGCAGCGTGTTAGGCGTTGGCTTATCCCTACTTAGGATTCGGGATAAAATTCCCCTCACGTATAAGGCATGGATTGTGGTGTTATTAATAACAATCTGCCACAATTTAAATATGTGGGCTCTTGTTCTTTTACGGTTAAGAACTAGCCCAGCGTGTTAAGTAGACTTATCCCTACTTAGGATTGAATAAAATTCTCCAAGATGAATCTTGGTATCCTTTTCGTGGAGAAAGGTTAACCCGGCGCGTGTGTGAGCGATGGACTCATCCACGCTTAGGCAGGGATAAAATGCCCGGAACTTGAATTATGGTGTCTTTTCAATCGGTTAAAAGACTAAGCCGTAGCGCTTTGTTAAGTAGACTTATCCCTACTTAGGCATCGGGATAAAATTCCCACACGTAAGGCAAGGCATGGATTGTGGTGTTATTAATAACAACTGCCACAATTTAAATATGTGGGCTCTTGTTCTTTTACGTTAAGAACTAACCGGCAACGCGTGTTAGGCGTAGACTTATCCCTACTTAGGATTCGGAATAAAATTCTCCAAGATGAATCTTGGTATCCTTTTCGTGGAGAAAGGTTAACCGGCCACGTGTGAGACGGACTCATCCCCGCTTAGGCTTCGGATAAAATGCCCGCACTTGAATTATGGTGTCTTTTCAATCGGTTAAAAGACTAAACCGCAACGCCGTTAAGCGTAGACTTATCCCTACTTAGGCATCGGGATAAAATTCCCGAGACTTGAACTCTGGTGTCTTCTTCAATCGGTTAAAAGATTAAACCTAAGAACTGCTAGGCGAGACTTATCCTTATTTAGGCTCTCGAATAAAATTTCTGACTTGAATTCGTGTCTTTTCAATCGATAAAAGACTAAACCGCAATGGAATCGATGTGGGAAAGGAAGAATTTTATATTCTGTTTCCCAACGGTGGAGAGGAAGGATTTTATATCCTGTCTTCAGGTCTTCTTTTTAGGGTAAAGACAAACCCGAGACAAGAGAGGAAGGATTTTATATCATATCTCTTACCCCGGAGAGGAAGAATTTTATATTCTATCTCTAGGAAGAAGGAAACTAAAAGTGGGATCTCCACTTCGAGAATCTCAGGAGGTGAAACTAAGAGTGGGATCTCCACTCCGAGAATCGAAAAGATTCAGGTAACTTTTACTTTTATAGGGTTCGTTACCTGATCTGGGAATGATTTTCTCGTTTATCGAGACGAAATTCTAATTTCAGCCCCAACCGTGGGAAGGCGTGACCGAAGAGGAAAGGATGGAGTCCTTCTATTTATCAAAAGGGGATTTCAATATTGACAGTGGACCTCTTGTTCATGGAAGGAATCAATAGGGAATTTTGCTGGTGGATTAGACCAGAAAGATCTTTTTCTTTTGGGCTCACCGTTAATGAATTTGATCAGTGAGGGATTTTATGGTGGAGGACAGATTTAGGGTTATCCTCAAGGACAATGGGTGAATTATTTTTCGAGGAACTTCCCGTCACAATGGGTTATCCCAACTGTACTAAGGGTAGTATTTTTTCAGGAACTTTCTATTTATCGGCATTAATTGCATGCCGCCATTCTGATTGATTAGGCGATATGCGCCGTTTGAATAGACTGTGTCTATCACAAACGACCCTTCCCATTTGGGTTCAAACTTACTTCTTCTTGAATCGAGAATTATTGGTCGCCGAAAGCAATGGACTAGACTTCCTTCCTTGAAGCTTCTATCGACTCTCTTGTTAAAAGCCCTCAACATTCGCTTGGTAAAACTCGATGTGTTGTTGAGCTTCCAGCGCTTTTCCCAACATCTCGAAGCTCTTCAAGACGCCTCCGATGTTTCTTCCGCCGCCATCTCGGGCTTGTGAGGGCTTACACGGCGATGGGATTTGATTTCTAATGGAAATACGCCTTCACATCCGTATACCGTAGAATACGGGTAGTTCTGTGAGGGCGTATGTGATTGGTGCGATATGCCCGTGAGTGTTTCTCCGCCGAAGTTTATCGTCCCAATCACGTTTATTGGTCTTCACGAGTTTTGACAAGATCTTGATGATTGTCTTATTGAACGCTTTCGATAATTTGTTAGCAGCGGGATAATAAGCCGTCGACGAGACGTCTTGAATCTTAAACTTCAGAAACCTCGATGAAGGCATTGCTAACTAATTGAGGACCGCTATCATGTATGATTCTCTCGACACGGTCGATAGATGACGGATGCTTAATGAACCTGATGACGTTGTTCGTCTTCACTTCTTTAAGTGGAATTGCTTCAGCCCACTTGGAGAAGTAGTCGGTAATCGCGAGAATGAACCGATCACCTTTGATTGATGGGGGAAAAATAGGACCTACGATGTCCATACCCCACGTCTCGAATGGCCAAGACGAACCAAAGGATGCAAATGTTCGGGTTGATGCATGTAATTTATGCACCCGACACACGGGCGCTTTCGAAGCGCATCGACAGCATCATTAATCATCGGGCAATGGTATCCCATTCTTTTCCACGACATCATAAAGCTTGGGGCCGTTGGTGTGCACCACCCTCTCCTCGGAGCCCTCAAGGACCTCTTCTCGCTTTGTTCGAGAGGCAACGAAGCAAAGAAGTCGCTATACGCTGCCGACGATATAACGCCCGAAGTCTCCACATCATAAAAGAACTCTGTGTTTTCATCGGATTGATTCCTTCTTTACGCCTTTTGGCAAAATACCATGTAGGACATAGTCGATTATGGGAAAACGCCAAGCTCGGCTCCAGCTCAACTCGGTTGAGGTGACTTTGATGACCACCCCTTATCGTATCTACTTCTATATATTAGCACGTAATAATTGGTGAGTTCTCAGCGACTAACCGCCTCGACTCGTGAGGTTGTGCCAATGACATCGCTAACGCCGCTAACGCCCCGCTGATGCATTCTCGGAGGCGCGGAATATACTGATGAAAATTTCTTTAAATGAGTCTGCCATCTTAACGCTGCCCGGTGATACGGATCAAGTCCGATTCCTCGACTTGTAGTCCCCACCGACCGTCGTAACTATGAGTTGGGAATCCCCAAAGGCTTCAGATATTCTACCCCACTCTTTGGCTAAAGAGAGTCCAATAAGTAATGTGTTGTATTCGGCCACATTATTGGAGCACGGCTCAGTCAGCGAGTAAGCCCGAGGCATGACATGTTTCCCTGGGGAAACTAAGACGACCCCAGCTCCGGAGGAAACCTTGGAACATCTAGGGGTACTTGTCACGTTGGTTGCTCGAGAAGCTCCGTCAAAGTATAGCTGCCATATTTACTGGTGCGATGTAATGTTGACTTCGTGAGTCTCATCTGGCAAGTTGTCATATAACTCAGTCGCATCCGTTGTTGGATTAGTTGCTAAAAGGTCACAAATTGCCTGTCCTTTGACCGACTTCTGTTGCTTGAAGTATAGATCGTATTGGGACAAGAGCAAGGCCCATTTCGCCAAACGCCAGTTCATGGAGGCCGGTTGCGTCATGAATATCCGGACTGGATTTACACTGGAGATAACATAAATCGTTTGTCTAACTAAGTAGTGCCGCATCTTCTGAATAGCGAAGACCAATGCTAGGCACTCCTCGATCATCGGATAGTGAGATTCAGCACCCACTAAAGTCCGCTCGTAATACAATCACCGCCGCGGATCTATATCATCTTGCGCGCAGTAAAGCTTTAACCAATAGTTCGTCGCCTTGATGTAAATCAAGAACGGTTTACCTGACTTCGGTGCAACGAGAACGGGAGGATTTGCTAGATATGCTTTGATATCCTCGAATGCCTTTTGGTGTTCGCCCTGCATAAATGACACGCCTTTCTTGGTCACTTGGAGAACGGCCGCATTTTCTCGAGAGGTTCGATATGAATCACGGATATAAGCTAATCGCCCTTGCAACCCTCTGAGTTCTTTTAGATTTCTCGGGGGCTGTAATTTATGTATCGCCTTCACTTTATTTGGGTCGATGTGAATACCCTTAGTGGTGATGATGAATCTGAGGAATTTGCCGCTGGACATTCCAAGGAAGGATTTGGTAGGGTTCATCTTTAACTGATGACTCCGCATGAGATCAAACACTGTCCTCAGGTTCTCGATGTGATCATTTTGTTACGCCTGACTCCACTAAGTCATCGACGTAACACTCGATCGCTTTACTTAAGATGCTCTTGGAAAATCTTCGCCATTGCTCGCCGGTACGCGATACCGTGTTCTTCAACCGAACGGCATGACCGCAGCGTAAGACGCCAAGGGGAGTCCTGAATGCTGTGTGTTTTGCGTAGCATCTTGATTTGATTATAACCCAAAAAACCATCCATGAAGGACATTCTCTCGAACCCACACGTATTGTCGATGATGACGTCAGTGATCGGAAGAGGAAAGTCGTCTTTTGGGCACGCGGCGTTCAGGTCTCTGTAATCGATGCAGATTCTGATCTTCCCATTCTTCTTTAGAATCGGGACAATATTCGCCATCCAATCTGGATGCTGTTCCTCTCTGATGAAACCTGACTCTATAAGCCTTTTAACCTCCGCTACAACGCTTCCATAACTGTGGACAAAACCGCCTTTGCCGTTGCTTGACAGTTTGGCATCCACACCGATGTTGAGACGAGCGTTGTCACATTTGGGTGGAGTCCCGGCATGTCTTCGTAGTTCCAAGCAAAGACGTCGATATATTCCCTAACGAGAGAAATCAGCTCTTCTTTCTCTTCTGGGGAGAGACTTTTGCTGATGAATATGGGCTTCGGGTGTGCTTCGTCACCCATATTAATTTGGACCACTTCATCCTCAGTAGGGGGTTCTCTTTGCTCGAATCGGTCCCTCAGATTGTATATCGAGGTGATGAATCCATGGGTCCTCCCATGTTGGTATTCGGCCATCGCCTTCCATCGGTGGGTCGGCCAGAGTCATATTCATCAAACCCTTGAGTATTTCACGATGCTAACGCCGAAATCCCAAGCAGAAATCGATAAATATCCATCTCCCGGCCGGATAATTGGTTATCGATCAACCAACAACATTCGCTCAAGAAGATATGTACCCTAATCCTCCTAAACTGCGAGTAATTATCGTTCTCTTCGACGCAGCCTTTGTGGGATTTGAGGACCTCGTCCAAACAAAGACCTTCCTCGCAGAGAGTTATACCCCCATCTTTCCATGAGATTGCGCGACTTCGATCAGATTCGAACAGATGAGAGCCGCTTGCCGCCACTATCCTCTCTCGAAAAGTGGTCGCATCGAATCATATCTCTCTCATCAGACCAAGTTCTTTTCATCGCTTGTCTTACCCGATGATGAATGTTGTCCCAAGGAGTCCCTGACATGCTTCGTGTTATACACGACTAACCGGATCGCATGTGCAACTCGAGGTCATCGCATTCTTTCATTACATCAACAAGAGACAAAAGTACTTCTAAATCATCATTTATTTTATTATTGGTGAGTTGCCATTACAACTTTCATCCGACGACTTCCATCGCCAAGATTGACTACAAAGGGTACAATGTCATTTATGATAAAACCACCATCGTAATCTCAGCCAGATTTCCGCCACACGTCCGTGCCTTTTAGGCCGATGATTCAAGATCGGACTCATTATCAGAAGGAGGGAGTCAAGAAGTAGTTCTCCAACCCTTAAACGTTGCTTATCCGCAACAACCGACTTAACTTCATTATTCGTGGTCACATATTTTAAACACTCGATGAAGGATAGAGGGGACTATAATATTATTATGGATCCATGGCCAATCTAATAATAAGTTATAGGAAGTCTCAGATCGATCACGTAGCATGTGACTTCGCACTTCAAGTCTCCCATTTGGCACTTTATCCGATCTTACCTAGGCCGAGACCCCTGGTATTAAATCCATAAATTACCGTGTTCAGATGCCCACCGCAAGAACTCGGTGACCGCATATCGCGAGGGGTATGATGCTCATAGCTTAAACCCGGATCGACTTGATCGGGTTGACTTCACCGAGCCAATGTACCCAGAAAATACAATGACCCGTCATGCTTTGAATTTTTATCTCATATCTACCTTGATAAAAGTTATGCAGAGAAGTGCTTGGCTATGTAGGTTGCACCGTGGCTAAAGACTCGTTCTTCGTGACTTGGCTCGATTCGAGTGAGAACGCCGTAGCCTCAGCCTCAGGGGCCTCTCCGGGTTTCTTTGACAATTGGAGCAGCTCATAGAGGGTTATCCTCGCCTGGATGTTAGCCAATTGGGCCATAATATCAAAGCCGGGAGCTCGAACTTCCTGGCTTGTCTCTTCCAACGGACGATTGAATCGAGACCGCCGATTTGAACCTCCCCGATGTTGGGGTTTTTTCCTTCAGTTTGCCCCGCCCTCGGTGACCGCCAGATTTCAAAGACGCCGAGGAGTCATCACCACCCCCACTGCCAAGATTTTAGCACTTTGATTAGAAGCTTCGATACTTGTACTTGTACTGTGGTCCGCCTTTAGTGGCAAGGCTTCATGTTCCTCTTCTGAAGCCGAATGTCACTATTTGTTCATCATCCTCTCCACGATCGCCGAGGTGGCATGACATGGTTTCCTTGCCCTTTGATTTCTTCTTGACGAAGAGGCCGCCTAATCGCATCATCTTCAAGCAAGTCAGGAACCCAAAGGACTTGCCGTTTGGGGCCGTATGTGGCACAAGTCCCTTTTCACGCCGTCTGAGGATCATCGCTCACCGCCTTCATCCCGACTTTCACGACGGGCTCCACTTGAAACCAAGACACGTGCACCGATCCGGTTAATTGACGCCACGCTCGCACCCACCTTCTTTTCTTTGGACTTTGGGGTAATGACCCTATATCGATCAAGACCTCGATCTTATCCTTGAGATGGTAGCACGCTTCGCTGGTGATGGACCGCCTATGATAAGTGCGCACTCGGATCTCGGACCTTATTTGCCTCCCGGTTCACGATCGGTGGCGCCTAGATCTTGTTGTTCTCCGTGAGGTATTTGAAAATGCCGAAAGCACTGCCTTCCTTGAAGGAATAAGTTTTGGGAACCTGGTCCGATGACTTCGCTTTTACGCCGCCATTGGGGCTGCGACATTAAGCCGCTCGGCTGCTATGTTGTTGTTAGCGGCCGTACTGAACGCTTGATTTTGCGCCCACCGCCGTCGCTTCTTTCCTTTACTGCTGGGACGGTTTAGCTTGTGAGCATTCGCCGCTTGCGGCCTTTTTCTCGCTTTTTCCTCTTGAGGAATCGCCGGCTTGCTCCTCACAAGACCTTCAAGTCCTTCCATGTCTTGATGGTGTTGTTCCCATCGGCCCGACGCCCACAATGAGAGTGTTGTGGCAGTGTCCGAGAATAAACTCCTCGCTATTGGTCTCGACAGCTCATTGTCTTGTTTCGAACCTTGACGGTTGTCACCGTCTCTCCGTCCTTCTATTTTTTGTCCAACAACGTCCCGATGGATATCTCGGTATCGTCATCGAAGAAATTGGTGAGGAACTTGGTCTTCATGTCGTCCCAGCTGTTAACGCTCCCTGGCTTGAGATGGCGGTACCAATCAAAGGCAGCTCCTCGAAGAGTGCCAATGAATGACCGAACTATTAAGGGCTCGTTACCAGAAATAATCCCCAGGTGGGATTTGAAGTAGATCAAATACTGAGTGGGTGAACCCTTTCATCAAACTACGAAAGTTTATGAGGTTAAACCACGGATAATGGATTGATTCCCACTCCCTGGATACCTGACATGGTATACCCGGTTTCTTTACCTCTTGGGCGAAATCAAAGTGTTGATCTTGCTCGAGGTCCTTTATCTTCTCATTCTCACCCCGCTCGCTCGGGTGATTTTGAGGAGGACGATGGTGTTACCATCCGCTCTATTCATTAGGAGGATTATCGCTGCCTATCTTCATCCCTCGCCCCGTGTCGCCGTCTACTTGGTTGACGCTATTGCGACGACTTGATTTCGGCTCGGGCGTTCGCTTGGATTTGCCGGTCATGCATCTCTCTATTTGCTACATGGCTATTCGTGATCTCGAACCGGAAGTTCTCCTTTTGCTTGGCCAAAGCCTCCTCAAGCATCTTGGCCACTTATTCGCGACCGGTCATGTGTGCCTCACGAGGTTGCCCCTCGCTGGAAGCTGTATTGTTGGAGGCAATTGCAGAGCCGACGTCCGACACTTCGTCATCTGAGGGTAACCCCCTCTGCACCTCGCCATAGTTAGGTCGTTCGATGGTCCCGACCGCAATCGAAAGTGATCCGCTGAGATACCCTCGAATGGCACGCGACGACTTTGCTAGTCAATGTTGGTGGTGACTTGGCAATTCATCACCCCCGACACCGATCTTCTTTCGCTGAAGTGCCTCGACTGGTTTTGGCATTTTAGCCAAGTCTATCAAAGACCGACACCTTTTCCGAGTTGTCTTGGTGCGCCAACCACAACACTTTATCAACTTGGAACACATACAATGTGTTCGACTGGGAACTCTCTCTTCGATTTGCTCAGATCCCCATCATAGAGTACAACCACCCATGAGTGCCGGAGCAACCCATCGGTGGGCAATAACTTCAGTATAACGCCCTCGCTAGACGAGAACGCTCCATCCGAGGATGAACCGCCTTATTAGGGTTAAAGTCACTCGCCACCACGCACGCCTTCGCCAGTGTGAATTTTCTACGCTCTTGAACTTCAATTCACACCAAAGGCGCCTACAGGAGTCTTCCTCGCCATGGTTGAGGCTGCGCGACTCGCGACCGAGTGACCCGACTTCCCGGGCCCAAACGTTCTTCATGCAATGGGCCGAGGCATTCTAAAACCATTTTCTTGCTTCGGATGAGCCAGATCAATCAAGAGGGTACGGAGGTAGACAGCGATTTAGATGTGATCGCCGGAGGTGGAATCGGTGATGAGGTGACCTTTGTTGAGTCACCTTGGGGTGGCTGATCCTTAGTCGAGCAGCTCACTTTGGTCCAACCGTTGTTCCGGGTTTGGCCCTCCACACTTGGCGCGTCCTTGGTGGTTTTTTGGCTACTTCCTCCTTCTTTAGCATTCGGCCTCCCAACTAGAGCCCGTGGTGGGCAAGCAATGCGCCGACGCTCGATGCGCTTGAGTGTTGAACGGTTCGCCCTCGACTCGACCATTCGCTTGTCGACGACTTGGAGAAGTCGCTAGCCACCTATTTTTAGGCCTTTCACCTCTTTCTCGATTTGAGATCTCGCCAGCGATCCCGCCCACTGACTCCATGGCCTTGGCGAATTGGCGCCAAGCTTTACGCTGCCGCCGGGCGGGCTCTTCGAAGAATCCGGCCGGTGGTCATCTCCCCGCACGAGGAGTTCGGGATCTTCATATCCAACCATCTTGATGCCGAGGGATGCCGCTGTCGCGACTTCGCAATGGCGGATCAAATCCTCGCCTTTGGGATTTGAGATCCGATGATCAACTGATCCTCTTGCAGTGGGAGATCTTCCCGACTTGCGGGGAGGACGATCCGACGAGGATGAAAGATACCTCAAACTGCTGGTCGAACTCAGATTCGACCTCTTCTTCGACCGATCTGGATCCGGTTAGCGCATTACCGACGATCTTAGATTCGAGACCGCTGGCTCCCAATGTGGTCGCCAACTTGTTCGCGGAAAGTTAGTTTCTCGATCTTCATTGTCGCTGAACTCATTACACCTTTATGGAATTATAAATGAATTCAAAATTAAAAAGGTCGTCTTTTTATAAGACATACAATGAAAATTAAAACAAAGATTATAACTTTCCACCTAAATAAACGCGGATCCGCGATCGGCCTCGCCATGGAATCTTTGCTCCGTGCCGGACTTTAAGGCCCGTGGATCACCTCATGATTGTGATCCGGAGTTAGATCTAACACGATCGGGGGGATTATCTCACGAAGGAAATAATCACTTAAGTAAGTGAAATCGACCAAGCGAGATCACTACTCTTCTCGAGATCAAAACAAAGTTTAATCTCGAGGAAACCGTGTAGATTTGATCTAAGACCTCTCGAACTTTCTTGGAGGATTATTTCCGCGAAGGAAATAAGTGCCAATGGTTTAGCTAAGATCTCGAGATCTGGTTGTCGAACTTGATCGTCTCCCCTTAATGTGCAAAAGTCGGATCTTGATTGGTGAGTTTGACTTTTCTCCAAAATTCGGATCTCCTCAAATGAGACCCTCCTCTTCTATTTATAACATTTTAGAAGCGGATGCGGTGGCGGGCAAAAGCCCGATAAGCTCTAGGTGGCCGGCTTTGGTAGAACACCATTTCTCTCGACCGCAGAGCCGCAAGCGGTGCTTCGACCTTGGCCGAGACACCATTATTAATGTCGGCCTTGGCCGAACACGCCGATATGGCTTTTCACCTCTTTTTGGTCCGATGGTTTGTTCGGGACTTGTTTTCCTCTTGTTTTCGAGCTTCGATTTGATTACGATCACGGTTTTGTTGATTGAAGCTTTAGAATTAGTTTATCCCATGCATTTCATGTGATTCGATAAGCCGTTTGACTTGCACCCGATTCGGCTTCGCTTCATGCGTTTGCGTCGCTTCCTTTGGTTTGTTACGTTGTCAGCGGTTCGTTGTTATATCGTCGTTATGGGCCGTCGTCGTTATCTCATCGTCACGAGCTACGTTCGGGGACTTATAGGTAATTTTCAATGCCTACAGTGTGACCCTAAAGAAAATCATCACGGTAGTCCAAACGAATTGCCAATGCAAATCCGTTCCTATAAGAGAATTGGCCTTTAATCGCCTAAGCCAAGTTCCCCGTCTTCGAGACTAGGATTAAGAGGCGACGCCGCACTCAAAGGGGAAAACTAATTCTAGGAATTCACGGTCAATATGACTAGTGTGATCTCGTAAGATGATGAAGAAGATGTCCGATAGTCCTTTCGATCCTAAATATTTTCCGGTATTGGAAGTATACTTCCTTAAACCGATGGTGTTTATCGCCACACTATGTCAAGGCAAAGGCAACAATCCCTTCGACATTCTTCTTCTGATGCATGCCCCACGAAGCCTTCAAATCCACCAACCCTTCCTAGCGCATTACTAATGGGATAAACGCAACCTCTAGTCTGCCAAGAGGGGTGTGGCGGATATGACGATAGAGAAACACACGATGATCTCCTTCGTAGATGGAAGCCCAAAAGAAAGCATATGACGAAGCATTTTGAGCATCTCGGGTATGCCTCAACAACTTATGGTAGTTTTCCAACAATAGCATGCAAGCTCCTTGAAAGGAAAATGACCACTTGTGGAGACCTCTTTGGAGATAGAGCACACATCATGAAGACACAAATTTCATCCACTCAAAGATCGGAGACATCAACTCCACCTAAAGCGCAGCCATGAGGCTAAGGACCTTGAAGATCTCCGAACCACCAACGCTTCACGCGACCTGATGGAGCCAAGAATGCTGAAATTACCCGACCATCCCTTCAAAGGGGATTCAATTCCCTACCCAATGAAGTTCAAGCCACTAACGTTACGCACGCTTGATGGCAACCATCCTAACCAACACATTTACTATTTCCATCAATAAATAGGAAATGTGGTAGGAATGACGCCATCAAAGCAAGGTTGTTCATCTAAGACCTTAAGGGGTAACCTTTGATTGATTTCAAAATTTGGCGTATGATCACTAAATTCTAGGCCAATTTGAAGTCTTAGTTCCTCTCTCATTTCCATGAAACAAATGGATGTCACTAATGCCAAGCTTCTCTCAAAAGCAAAGGGGTGATAACTCGGTCAGAGGCTACATCGACCGATTTTGCAATTTAAGTTTGTGATGCTGGGACATGCCACTGCTAATGTTGCTCCAAATATGTCAACATAATTTCTTGAGCCGCATAGAAGTTCACATGGGTGCTATTAAGGCAAACTCATGGAAAAACTTGATGGAGCAAGCGGAAATCGCAGAGAAATCTGCCGAATGCTATAACAAGTTCGATCCCCGTGTCAACAATAAAGGGGGTAAGAACAAGTAGGGATAGTCATACCGATCAAAAGCTAAGGAGATATTTGCTATTGAGGTCAAGAAACCTGACAACCAAAAGAAAGAGTAGCGTAAAAGTAATCAACGAAGCTACTCTTTCAAAGATAAGCATACTGTCGCTTTCTTTCATGTCCTCAACAAAGGCAATTAGTTGAAGCTTCCTGAAGCTCGACACCCGGAAGAGGTCAGGAAGACCGATGATTCCAACTACTGTCTATATCATGGGATGCCAAGGCATCCGATGAAGAATTGTTATATCCTCAAGGATAAAAAATAGACGTCGTCGCTCGTGGATCCTCAAACTCGCCTCGAAAGCAAAAAGGTCACCGCTAATATGGTGACTCTTCAATTCAGTTCTATGCCAGAGACTCAGGCTCAAAATGGAGTCATTTCTATTCACACTACAAGAATGAAATTGGTCAATCATGACAAACAAGGTTGACAGAGCCAAGGCTTTTCCTCTTACAATGATAAAGGCGAGATGATGGTCCATCCCGCCCTTCAAGATAAATATTGGGCATCCTCTAAACCAATAGACCATAATAAAGCTAAATGTAGGATGAGATCCTGCAATGCCATCTCTGCGATAATAGGAGAGGAGTCTTTGCAAGTATCCTCACTTACAGATTCAGAAGAGGAGAAGCTTGCCTTGGCGGTTCAACTTGATCAGAACTCTCTTGCGGGAACAAGATTCGGTAAGGGTTATTTGAAGAACTATGATCAACCAGGGCTTTTCAAGCAACCTGAACCCACCAAGCAAAAAGAAACAAGATTCGACAAGGCATTGCATCCGCCATCTGCCGGACTCAAAGTTCCATTCCGCTATGATACATTGGCTCAATTGGCCAATATTCCAGCTCATATAACCTTACATCAACTTTTGAGTTTGTCTAAGGATGCAAGAGAGGCTTTGAGGAAGGTGTTGATGGACAATAAAGTGTTTCTCGCTCACATGTCCGAGTCTCTCCAAGATGAAGACCAAAGGCAATGCTACCAATGTCATCAATAGAAGCCTTGTATGACGTTCACTCCGGATGACATGCTCATCAAGGATAACTATCATAACTGACCCCTTTATTATACTGGGTACGTTGGTTCTATGAAGGTCGAAATGATTCATATCAACCTGTGGTCCGCTGGAGCATTATCCCGAAGGCTCCTTAGCTTTTTGGGTATTCCCCTCTACAAGCTCTTGAGAACAACTACTATTGTCTTTGGATTTAAATCCAGTAGTAGCCAGTCACTCAAAAAGATTATACTAAAATGTTAGATCGGTGATTTGAAGACGGAGGTAACATGCTACATCATTGACGAGACACCTCAGAATCCCTCGCCTTGGACAATCTTAGATCCACTCCAACCATTGTCCCATCGACTCTTCATCAATGCTTTAAGTAGGTCAATGAACAGAGGGTTCTCAAGAGGGTTTTTTCTGAAAAGCACCCCTTCAAAGGAATAGAAAATTATTTCACCGATTCCCTTCTGTATGATAAAAAGCATACTGTAGACGTTAAAAATTACCTATAAGTCCCCTAACATAGCTCGCAACAAAGGAGTTGATAATCGACGAGCCATCCGACACGCATCACAACCGCTGACGACACCGCAGTGATCAGCGACGCCAGCCCTCTCATCAAAGAGGCCCTACGCAGAAGCTTTCGGCGGTCCCGCTAGCCGTTAGCGGGCGGGGGTCATGCAGCCGCCCTTGCGGGTCCGGCACCGAAAAGTTTTTAGAAGCTCTCCTTTCGAATCACCAATTCGGTCTGGCTTAATCGACATGCTAGGCGCCATGCTGTATGAAACGACGAGATGCCCAAGTCGACGAAGTCGACGGCGAAGTCGACTAAACGCAAGCGCCGACGGTGACGGAATCAACCGCATTCTAGTCCGGCCAACGAAATGAGCCGATTGAGCTCGAAGTTGACCGGATACGCACTCAAACACAACGACGCATATCATCGAGGAAAACTAAGCCCTAAGACCGAAAGTCGACGAAAAACGACGCAAAACGGCAAACGCAGCACTTCGCCATCGACCGAAGTTACCGCCAGTGGCCAGGTGGCTCGCCATCATGGCCGGCCACTCGGCCAACTTGGGCCAGGTGCTCGCAAGCGCCAGGTGGTCGCCAGGGTCGAGCCACCTCGGGTGGTTTGACACACCCCCTATCCTATATAGGTTCTTCTAGTTGAGGGAGCCGAATTTTTGACTTCTCGCTGGATTTTGGCGGACTTTGGTCGGATTTTCGATATTCTTGAAGACCTCTCGCGAGATCTACGAAATAGCCGACGACGCCCGGCACCGGCGAGCACAAGTCCGCTCAATGTCGATCCACAAATCGCGAGGTAAACTAACTCCGGGTCGGCCTACGTAACGTTGATTTCTCCTAGTAGATCTCCACTCCGGCCCGCATCCTCTCCTTCGTGAGTGTGGATCCCCGGCATCCTCTCCTTCGTGAGTGGATCCTCAGCGCCGCTTCCTTCGCGAAACGAGCCCCCGCACGCCCTCAGTTCCGTAACCCCGTTTCCACCGATCGAATTGCGCTGTGGTCCACGGACGAACAAAAAGTCCCCAAGACAGCGAAGAACCCATACAAGCGGTGATCCCGTGATAATAGAGATCCGAAGCGCTTGTTCTCGAAAAGTTGTAATTTTCATTTTCATTGTACTTTAAAATAAAAGGCATTTCTTTGAATTTTGTTGTAGGCCAACGGTTGTAAACGAATTCAACCACAATGAATAACAAGACGACTTTCCACGTAACAAGTTGGCTGCATCATTAAGAGCAGCAACGCTTCAACGAAGAAGCCGCCGTGTCGCGAACCGCGATCCCGATCCCGGCCATCGAGAGGTCGAGTACGACCACCAACGTAAGTTCGAGGGCTATCTCCTCCTCGCCCGCATCCAACTCCTCCCCCCGCAAGTCCAAGATGGTCTCCACGCAAGGAAGACCCAATCCGCCCGCGCGAGGCGGAAAATCCACCACCACCGCCAGATCGCAGACAACGGTGGTTCCCCGCCCTAACAACGCCAAATCTTCGTAACCCCACCTTCCGTGGGGTCGATTCTACCAATGGCGCTTGACTTTCTCCAAGAGAGCCCGCCGCGCCCACCGGCTAAACAATTAGCCTGTGCAAAAGAATCAATGGATGGGGTCCGCTATGAGGCGGATCTAAGATCTAAGTTGACTCGTAGATCGAAGTTCGAGATTGTAGCCGATTCCTACAGTGCCGCGCACAAATGAATGGGTCCGAAGTCAAACGGAACCGCTTCTACGCTCAGAGCTGATCCGAAGGGTCAAGGCCTCGCGAAGCACGCTTTGGTGCAACAAGCCCGAGATGAAGAAGGAGGCGCCAAGAAGTCGCCAACAATCGGCTAGTTCGAAGCCCAAGTCCGCCGGCTTCAACCCTCGGTTTAACCCAAAGATCCGCCCAGCCGCCAAAGAAGCCAACTTCCTCGCCTGCTCAAATCGAAATTGTGAACACCTCAACAAAGTGGTATTGACGCCGGTTACTCCGTGTTCTGCACTCCAAACTTTCGGGCTAAGCCAACTCTCGCCACTTAATTAAAGGTGCTTACCGCAGGATCGCTTAGGCCCGCTGAAGATTCACACTGCTAAGGCGCAAGGCCGCGACGCAGTGACTTATGAAAGGCCTATTTTCTTCGTGGCGAGACGCCTCATCCGACGATGACAACGCTAAGTCGCGTAACAACACACGATAGGTTGCTCCGTATTCATGCCGACGAAGTTGTACTATCGGCCGGGGTACGAAAATCTCAAAGAGGAACGCCTAACCAAACATGCCTTGCTTGTGCTCAAACCGACAAGGCAAGAGTTATCGAGTGCAACCGCCAAAACGACCGAAAAGGCGCCGGTCTTTGATAGGCTCTGCACGAATGCCCGAACCTAAGTCAAGACGCTTTCGCAGAAGAAGAGACGGCCTGCATGGTAAGAATTGCCGAAGTGTTACCATCAATATGACCAGAGGACATCGCCACGCGTCGCTCTCGGCATCGCAACTAATGACTCGATTAAGGTCCCGACCGCTAGACGCACCCATTATCGCAAGATGCGTAAGGGATTACCCCCGATGATGAAGTGTCTGGATGCCGGCCCGCAATGGCTTCCGAGCAGTACAATTTCCAAAGATAGGACAACCTCGTGAGGCGCTCATGATCGCCAAGGAACAAGTGTCCCGTGATGCTTGAAGAGGCCCTAACCAAGCAAAGGGACAAGCTTGAATGGAACCGCCATGCCAGATGAGAGCAATGCATGACCAACAGATCCACGCCGATAATGAACCGCCAAGGCGCCAAGTCATCGCAATAATGTCAACTTAACAGATAGCCACACGATGCAGAAGGAGGCCAAATGTAGATGATCGTGTCGCCGCAAAACGCTTAGCGATAACACCGCTGTTCTCCCCAAGTTTACCCAAACGGAGACGAGGGGAAAATGAGAAAATAAAGACCCTAGAGCAAAATCAATACTTTGATTTTGCCAAGAGGTAAAGAAGACGGCATACCATGTCCTTACCCGAGGAATGGGAATCAATCTCGATCCCACAAAATTCAGCCTCATCAACTTTACCGCTTGACGAAAGGATCACCCACTCAAAGACTTGATCTACTTCAAGTCTCATCTAGAGTTATCTCCCAACCAGCCCTTGATGGTTCGCCATTCGCTGGCACCCTTCGTGGAGCAGCCATCTGGTACCGCCTCAAACCAGGGAGCCGCTAATAGCCGATGATATGGAGACCATGTTTTCACCAATTTCTTCGACGATGACACCGAGGTATCCATTGGTCTTTGTTGGACGAAACGTAAAGACGGGAAACAAAGGGATAACTTCGCCAAGAGGTTCGTAAACAAGGCAATGAATTGCCGAGACCGATAACGGAGAAGTTCATTCTCCAAACTTGTCACAACAACCCGTCATTGGACGGTTGGAAGCAATGGGAACCGCACTCGCCCGAGACCTCGAAAGATTTAAGGATACGCTAAGAGCAAGCCGAAGCGATTCCGAAAAGGAAGAAAGCGAGAGAGGTCGTACCATGGTGAATGCTCACAGCGTAACTTTGTCCCCGTGGCAAAGGTAAAGAAAGTCTCTCAGACGCTTAATCAAACGCTCAATCCGAACCACAACAGCCAGCCGCAACAACGGCACCACAAAGAATCGCATTTCAATGGCTTCAACAAACTCGTAATCAAAACCATCCGTTCGAGGTTTCCAAGACTTACTTGTTCAAGGACGCAGGAAGTTCCCGCATCTTCAAATACCTTCGAAAACAACAAAACTAGCTTGCCCCAATTGTAAACCAAGAGGAGGTAAACAAGGTTACTGATCCTAAGCACCGGGCTACTACTGTATGTACATCATCCTACAAAGTTCTCGCTACCATCTCAAGGACAAGATTCAGTGCCTTGATCGATGTTGAGCCATTACTCCAAAATCCTCTAAAGAGAAGAAGGTGGGAGTAAATGCAGCTCTATAAGCTTCGATCGGGCCCTTCGATTGGTTCCAACCGACGCCGCCAGGAAGGTAGGAATGAAGATGGTGAATGAAGATCCTCACCGCAACGGAGAAGGCCTGCATCAGCATTACCCACAAAGAACGGAGAAATCCTTTGGGTCCACCCCGACTTGCCGGAAGACGACGCTGGACTACCTCTTCGCCAAAAGAAGTCCAAGGGAAGAGGCAAACTATGCCATGCCGCTCAAAGAATCCGTAGAAGGACGATGAGGAAGTGGCGACTTTCCGCTTTTCCAAGAGCATGAAGTCTTTGCCACAAGGAGTGGACACGAATACCTACAAGTATCCCGAGACTCCAAATCCAAACGCCAAGATTGCCGAACCGGGTGGCCACGACTCCTCTCACTCGCAGAAAGGACACCACAGCATCACAAGCTAAAGAAAAGCAGTTTGAAGCAAAGGAGAAGCAACCTCGTGCCTGTGAAGCTCAACTCGGGCAATTCCGATTCACGCCCGACAGGAGGGATAGACCGAACATCGAGCTCTCCATACCGCTTTGATGTCATGGCCCAATTGGCAAACATCCCGCTAGAATAACTCTCACGAAGCTGTCTGATTGTCGGGAGACTCGAAGCCTTACAAGAGGCTCTAGCGCATTCAAGTCTTTCTCACCTGACAAGCCGAGTCCGTAAGAGTCGGCCCAACAAGGTAACCTTATGGCTAAACACTTCCCCGCATTACTTTTACAAAGGAGGATATGCGTAGGGATTCAAGCATGATAGGCCGCTATACTTCACCGTATATCGCTCTAGTGAAGTTAACCGATCCAAGTCGATCCGGTTCCACAGGAGCATCATACCTCGCCTCATGTATCAATTGAATCCCTCGCCAGTCGGCATCAATAGGCACGGGATCTACTTGATTTAACACCAGCGGTCTCTACCGCTGGTAAAATGGATAAAGTGCCAAATGGGGACTTAAAGTCCAAGTCACCGCTATGTGATTGACGCAGACTTCCTATAACTTATTGTTGGGTCGACCTTGGATCCACGGTAACATTATAGTCCCATCTACTCTTCATCGTCTCAAATATGTAGACACTAATAATGAGGTCAAGACGGTGGTCGCGACAACAACCGCTTAAGGATGGAGAATTATTTCATCGACTTTCCTCACGGTAATGAGTCCAAATCAATCATCGCCAAGGCACGACAGTGAAGAAGCCGATACCGGGCCGGGCTTGATTATAGTGGTGGTTTTATTTTAAATGACATTGTACCCTTGTAATCAATCTTGACGATGAAGAATCGCCGATGAACATTGTAATTGGCAAATCGCCGATGAATCAATAAATGACGCATTTAGAGTACCCTTTGTCTTTGAATGATGTGATGACAGTTTATACAACCATCCGTGAGTTGCACTTACCAACTCTGGCCATCTTGCTTTACACAAAAGGCCTAAGACTCTTTGGGACAACACTCGCCATCCCACCTAAGATCAAGTAGTGAAAAGACTTACTTTAAAAGGAGATGCGCCCAACGTAATCATTTCTTAGAAGAAGATGAAGATGACAATGGCCTATCCTCCACACATTCGATATAGTCCGTAGACACCGGGCATCATGAAGAAGTGGGGTATAACTTGACACAAGGGAAGGTCTATGTTTCGGCGAGGTCCTCGAAGTCCCCCTGAGCGCTTATGTCCCAAGAGGAAAGCCGGATAACTATTATGCCTCTAGAAGGGGATTGGGATACTAATCCTCCTCGTAAGATGAATGGTCATGGTCGATTGATAATAATCCACCGATGAGGGAGACGACATCTGCCCCATTCTTCTATTGGGATTCACACCACCTCTGAGAAGTTTTCAAGGCTTTGATGTCAAATATGGTTACGGGTCGACTCGCTACTATTGAGGATGATGAAGATATGCCAACATGGGAAGACCCATGGATCCATCAACTCAAAGAGCTTGGGGATAGATTCAACAAAGAGAACCCCCACAAAGACGAGGTAGTCCAAAGTTAATATGGGTGACTAAGAACATCCTAAGCTCATAAACATCGCAATACTCTTCCCAAGAGAAGGAAGAGTTGATCGCCCTAATCGAGTATATCGATGTATTCGCCGAGTTACGAGGACATGCCAGACTCGACTCTAATGTGGCGACACATCGCCCAACATCAAGGTAGATGTCAAACTCGCCAAGCAACCGAAGACGGTTTCGGCCCACAAATCTTGCGTGCAATCGCTGACGGCGAAGAAACTCATAGAATCGGATTCATCAAGGAAATTCAACACCCGGATTGGGTGGCTAATATAGTCCCTACACAAGAAGAATGGTTCAATTAGGATCCGTGGTTTACTACAGATCCAACGCCGCTGTCTCGAAGATGACTTTCCTCTTCCCATCAATGATGTCATAGTCGCATAATACGTGGATTTGAAAGAATGTCATTCATGGATGGTTTCTGTTACAATCGATCAAGATGCACCCCGATGATGCCAAACACAATACCGTCAACTTCATCTCCAGATATATTGCTACACGGTCATGCCGCTCGCCTCAAAAATGCGCCACATATCGCGAGCATGACTAAAATTTTCCGTGATCATCTCCTGAAAACGTCATCGCTACGCCGACGACTTGGTCGCGGAAAAGCCGCACAAAGGAGATCACATCAAAGATCTTAGAACGGTATTCGAGCTCATGCGACCATCGCCTAAAGATGAACCCCGCCAAGTCCTTCCTTGGGATGTCCAAAGGCAGCCTTCGCTTCATTGCCACCGACAAAAGAATTCACGCCGATCCCGACAAAGTGAAGGCAATTCAAGAGTTGCAACCTCCGAAACTGAGAGAACTCGGGTTATAAGGGCGACATGACATCCGACGTTCATATCGAACCTATCCGGGAAGTGCCAACCGCTTCTGTTGAACAAGAAGGGCGTGTCATTTATTTGGGACGACGCCGCCGAAGCCGCTCAAGAGATCAAATCATATCTCTAAACCTCCTCGCTCTTGTTGCACCGCTACCGAAAACCGCTTCGATTTACATCAAGGCAACGGTTCACTTGTTACGCTTTACGCAGACGACGACAGCCGTCACGAACAAAGTAAAGCAGATTACCCGATCAACACTAGTCTGGCCGAACCGATACCCAATGGTCGAGAAGCGCCTTGCATTAGTGTTCGCGATTCGTAAAATGCGGCACTATTTAGTCGGACGCACGATTTATGTTATCTCTAACGAACCGTCCTAATATTTATGACCCAAACCGCCTCAATGAGTTGGGCTGGCTTAAATGGGCCTTGTTTTGTCCCAATATGACTTGCACTTCAAACAACAAAAGTCGGTCAAAGGACGCTATTTATGATCTTTTACGCCAACCCGACAACGACACGCTTGAGCTATATGATGATCTTCCTGATGAAGTTCGTGAATTCAACACTACATCGCACCAACAAATATGGCGATTGTATTTTGACGGAGCTTCGGCCACTAATGTGGCAAGTACCCCTGATGTTCTAAATCTCTCTGGAGTCGAGTTGTCTTGATTTCCGGAATCATGTCATGCCCCGTGTTTATTCGCCACCAACCTTTTCCAATAACGTGAGTCAATACAACGCTGCTACTTATTGGACTTAGCCGCCAAGGAGCCGGGGTCGGTATCTCGGCCGCACGGGCGATTCACAACCGATAGTCGCGCATCCGCGTGGAGACTCACGGTCGAATCCGCATCTAATTCCTTATCATCGTAGCAATCGAAATGGCGTACTCGCTCAAGAATTCTTCATCGAATATATCCCACGCCCAAAACGCCACGCTGATGCGCCAAGGGCAAGTAATGTCGCTTAGCACAACCTTCCGACCCAGCAACTAGTTACGGCCAGACTCATCAACTCTTTGTACCAATATATAATGAGGTACATGTTTGGTGTAAAAATCTCCTCTCGGATTTGTATTGTTTGTATTGCTTGTTACAAATCAAGAATTGGCTTTTACAATGTAATGGGCGGGAAGGCCCTTCTTGTTTAACGCGGGTTCGCTGGTAGCTGGACGCTTCCTCGATGCTCGAATCGAAGCTTGTTTCCCTTGGACGATCCGACGACGCCGCGGTCGGCTTCAAGACGCAAAGAGAAGCTCCCGTGGTTGAGTTTGGTTCTACCCGGCTTGCTTGGATAGGGCTACGATGCAAGAGTTTGCAAAGAGCTCAAGAGCCTCCGATCTGAGAATTCGATTAAGACCTCCCCTCACAGATGCTCATGCCCTTCTCATGTGGAGATGGTGGCTTATAACAGGCAAAGAGAGGCATGGTCACTTCCTTGATTTGTGGGATATGGCCATGCCCAATTGAGGAGAGCCATACCTCGCTGGATGTGACCACCGGAGGGGAACCATGCCCTCCGCGGATGTGACCACTATGGATGTGACATCTCCCATGCCTGCGGGGCCTGGGAAGCTCAAGGGCGAAGCCGGGCGACTCGCTGGGCGAAGCCGGGCGACCGTGGGCTTAGCTTGTTCTTGGCGGGCTCGCATGCAGCGAACCGCTGTCCAGCAGCGAAGCCGTGCCTTCTTCCAAAAGCGAAGCTGGCACCAGCAGATGAGCTTGGTCTCCTGCGGCTCGCATGCGTGCAACCAAGGTCTCGCGCAGCGAGCTTCGTGCCTTCTTCCAAGCAGCGAAGTCAATGACTACAGATGAGCTTGGTCTTCGCGGCTCTCGACATGCAAGCGAGGTTGGTGAGCTTCGGCCGGGCTTAACCTCGCCAAACCATCTGGCTTAACCTCGCAATCCACGCCAGGGCGAAGCGTTCTTTTACGGCTCGCATGCAGCGAACAAGGTCCGCAGGCGAAGCCGTGCCTTCTTCCAAGCAGCGAAGTTGGCGATTCAGATGAGCTGGTCTCGGGCTGGCTCGCATGCAAGGTAACTGGCTGTCTTCGTGCCTTCTTCCAAGCAAAGCAGTTGGCTTAATTCGCCAGATGAGCTTGGTCTTCGCTGGCTCGACATGCAAGCGGTTGGTGAGCCACTGGGCTTAACCTCGCCAAACCATCATGGGCTTAACCTCGCCAATCCACGCCAGGGCGAAGCTTGTTCTTTGGCGGCTCCGCATGCAGCGAACCAAGGTCCGCAGCGAAGCTTCGTGCCTTGTTCCAAGCAGCGAAGGCGACTCAAGCAGATGAGCTTGGTCTTCGCGGCTCGCATGCAAGCGAACCAAGGTCTGCAGCAGCGAAGCTTCAGCCTTCTTCCAAGCAGCAGTTGGCGACCTCGCAGATGAGCTTGGTCTTCGTGCGGCTCGCATGCAAGCAGGTTGTGAGCACACTGGCTTAACCTCACAAACCATCAAGTGGCTTAACCTGCTCTTTGGCACTGCATGCGAACCAAGGTCTCAGGCGAAGCCTGTGCCTTCTTCCAAGCAGCGAAGGGCGACCAAGCAGATGAGCTTGGTCTTCTGCTGGCTCGCATGCGTGCTAACCAAGGTCTACAGGCGAAGCCGTGCCTTCTTCCAAGCAGGTGCGAAGCACACTCCGCATGAGCTTGGTCTTCGGCTGGCTCGCATGCAAAGGAGCATGAGCTTCGCCAGGCTAACCTCGCCAAACCATCGCTGTGGGCTTAACCGTTTTGGCTGGCTCGCATGCAAAGCAACCGCTGTCCGGCAGGAAGCCGTGCCTTCTTCCAAGCAGCGAAGTTGGCGACTCGCCAGATGAGCTTGGTTCGGGCGGCTCGCATGCAGCGAACTAAGGTCCAGGGCAGCGTGCCTTCTTCCAAGCAGCGAAAGCTGGCTAATTCAGATGAGCTTGGTCTTCGGCTCTCGCATGCAAAGCGAGGTTGGTGAGCCGCTGCCGGGCTTAACCTCGCCAAACCACCGCTGTGGGCTTAACCAATCCAGCCAGGGCTAACCTCGCCAAACCATCGCTGTGGGCGAAGCCTCGCCAAATGAAGAGCTTCACGCTGGCGAACCTCGCTCGAATGAAGAGCCACGCTTGGCTTAACCTCGGTGAATGTCGAAGCCACGCTGGGCGAACCTCGTCAATGTCGAGCCTCCTCGCTTGGCGAACTCGTCGAGTGAAGAGCTTCGCTGCTGGCGAACTCGTCAATGTCGAAATTCGCCGCTGTGGCGAACCTCGTTGAATGAAGAGTCATTGCCTGGCGAACCTCGTCAATGTCGAAGCCGCTTGGCGAACTCGGCCGAGAGCTACGCTGGCTTAACCTCACCTGAATGTCGAGCCTCGCTGCCGTGGCAAACCTCGTTGAATGTCGAGTTCGCCGCTATAGGCGAACCTCGTTGAGTGTCGAGCCTGCCGCTGCATTAACCTATGTTGAATGTCGAAGCCACGCTTGGCAAACCTCGTCGAAAGTGAAGAGCTACGCTTGGCTTAACCTCGCTCAATGTCGAGCCTCACGCCTGGCGAACCTCGTTGAATGTCGAGGTTCGCTGCTATAGGCGAACCTCGGTTGAGTGTCGAGCCTCGCCGCTGTGGCTAACCTATGTTGAATGTCGAAGCCACCGCTGGCAACTCGAGTGAAGAGCTTCACGCTTGGCTTAACTCGCTCAATGTCGAGCCCGCTGCTGTGGCTAACTCGTTGAATGTCGAGGTTCGCTATAAGGCAACCTCGCTGAGTGTCGAGCTCGCCGCTGTATAACCTCGCTCAAGGAAGGGCTGCAGATTTGCGCATCTTCCTCATATGCTACGTAAGAACGGTCGAACTTTCAAACCGCATGTCGAATTGGACTAATTATATATGAAAATCGACTATCTCGACGAGATTTGAGCCAACCAAACCCACCAAGGGTTTGGTTTGTTCTACCATTTTGCCCAATTCCTTCGGGTTTGAGAGATATCAGCACTTTGTTTTGTAAAGTCAAGCATTTAGGTGAACTTAACCTTTGGCGATCTCGACTTCACTCGATGGACCCTTGCTCTTTTGCTCATTCCGAAGTTGCCGTAGGATTTAAGGCAATTTTATTGCCTACAAGACAAGAAGATGAAGGGGTAATACCAAAGAGGTACATGCAACCCAAACCAAATTGGAGCCCCGAGATTGCTTTTCCTATCATCGACTACGCCTTGGGTATTTTGCCGAAGACGAAGGGAGAGAGAGTCAATCCGCCAAGAGCTCCAAGATTCTTTTACAACACAGACCCGTGATGTTATATCGCCGGGGTATGACGGTCTTTTACCCGATGCCTTCAAACAAGGAGGCGTAAGAGGTCCTTCGAAGCACACGAAGGTGAATGTAGTGCGCACCACCGGGTCCCAAGCTCTACGATCAATCGAGAATGGGCTACTTTTGGCCCACAATGATTAATGACGCAATGAGCACGCCGAATGCCACGCTGTCAAATTCACGCTAATTATATGCATCAGCCTCCCCGAAAGCAGCTTGCATCCTTCTACCACATCCTCGCCATTCGAGACGGGGAATGGACGCTGTAGGTCCCATTTTCCTCATAGTCAGCATCGGTTTATTCTAGCGATCACCGACATTCTCCGTGGTAAGCAATCCCGCTAAAAGAAGTCAAGGCGAGTACCGCTGCCGATTTATCAAACACCATGTCATCTATCGACATGGTGTCCCAGACGGATCGCATGACAACGGTCCCCAATTCATCGCAATTCCTTCATCGCTTTTAAAAGTTCAAGATACAAGATGTCTGCCGACAATTTATAATCCCCAAAGAAATGGATTAGCCGAGGCGCTCAACAAGACGCATTATCAAGATTTTGTCAGCTTGTGAAGAATAACAAGCGAGACCGGACGATAAACTCGAGAAGCACTCGGGCATATCGCGACAATCAGACGCGACGCCAACCGAGCAACCCCGCATCCCCGGTTTACTGTGTGAAGTAGTTCTCCTGGAAATCCGATTCATTACTTCGACGCCTTTCAACGAGATGACGATCAAGAACAACATCAAAACGCCTCAAGAGCTTGAGATGTTAGATGAGAAGCTCGAGGCTCAACAATGCATTGAGTTCTATCAAGCTAGGATGTCGAGGGCTTTCAACAAGAAAGTTCGACAGAACCTTTAAGGAGGGAGATTCGCCTCGCCGACGGCCGATAATTCTCAACTCCAAAAGAAAGGTAAATTCAACCCAATGGGAAGGACTGCTTATAATAGACACAGCCTATTCAAACGGCGATATCGCCTTTATCACACAAAATGGCGACGGCAATTAATGCCAATAAAGTTTCAAAAAGTATTATCCTTAGTACATTCAGATAACCCATTTTGATGGGAAGTTCCTCGAGAACATCTCACTCATTTTCATCAGATAACCCTAAGTTATTGTGTTTTCCTCCAAATTTCTCACCGACAAATTCATTGACGGTGGGCCCACTAAAATCTCCCCGGGTCCACTGAAATCCCTCTCGATTCCTTCCACGAACGAGGTCCACTTTCAAATCCTTGTTAGCAATCCTATAAAGCAAAGCTATCCGCACTTTCCAAGATTCTCAAAGTGGAGACCCCCGCTTAGTTTCTCATCGGGAAATAGAATACATTCTTCCTTTCCCACATTTCACCCGAGATAGAATACATTCTTCCTTCCGTAGCAAGAGATAGAATACATTCTTCCTCTCTTGTCTTAGATTCTCGAGGGAGATCCCACTCTTAGTTTCGCCTTTCCAGATTTAAATGGAGATCCCATTTTAGTTTCTTTCACCTGGAAACAGACAAAAATCCTTCCTTTCCAAAGACCCTTGAGATAGAGACAAGATCCTCCTTCCTCTCCATTTCGTGAGCTTCCTGAGATAGTGACACAAACCTTCCTCTCCACCGCAAGAGATAGATACAAAACCTTCTCTTGTTCATCCTTTAACCTGAGATAGGAGACAAGATCCTCCTTCCTCTCCACTTTCAAGAGATAGGACACTAAACCTTCCTCTTGTTCATCCCTTACCCGAGATAGGAGACAAGATCCTCCTTCCTCTCCACCTCTCGAAATAGAGTACATTCTTCCTTTCCCACCTCAATCTTATTCCGGTTCACCATTTCCCATTAAAAGAAGGCACCAAGATTCATCTTGGGGAATCCTAAGTGGATAGGTCGACGCCGACACGCCGCCGGTTAGTCTTCCCGGAAAAGACGGCTTCACGATTCAAGATCGTGAGCATTAAGTCCGAGAATGTCATTCTTTTAGCACAACGCTGTGTGTAGAACGGATTTAGATAATCTACATGCTAGCCCAACTCAAACGGTAGTAAAGGCTTATCAAACCCGCTGAGGGTCGGGCTAATAACCCTAAAGCCAACGCCACATGCGCTAAGCTTCGGCTTAGTTTTTCCGATTGAAGAAGACACCAGAGTTTGATTCTCGGGGTATTTTATCCCGAAGCCTAAGAAGGATAAAGCCAACGCCTACGCGCTGTCGGGTTTTGTCTTTTTCCGATTGAAGAAGACACCGTGAGTTTGATTCGGGTATTTCATCCCGGCCTAAGAAGGATGAGTCTACGCGAACACGCTGCTGCCGTGGGTGGCTCTTGCCCGTGAAAGAGTATCGAGCCTATGTATTCAATATCATAGCTACAAGTCTAGAAGAGTTTCATTCTTTTAGCACAACGCCACGCGAAACGGATCCGTGATAATCTCGCGACGCCAGCCCAATTCAAACGTAGTTGGTAAGGCTAATCAAACCCGTTGATGATCGAGGGTTTGCCAAAAATCCTATAAGTATTATGGTTAATTATTTCGACTTAAATAAAAGAATCATAATAAAGAAAAAGGGGACATATTTGATTAATAAAAGGATGAGATTATAAATCCTTAAACATCAAATTTATGGGAACGAATTTGTTATACTTTATCGCTGAAAGTTTGCTGAAGTTCCGCAAGCTCACCAAGGACTCTCGCCGCTATTAAGGGCCTTCGCAGCCTCCTTCTCGATGTCAACCTTCGCTTCGAGAGTTCAAATTTCTCGCATGACCGCGAAGAGTCTTTCGCCTTCGCCGCTTCAAGATGATCGACTCTCCTCGCCGCTGAAGTTCCTGCTCGAGCTCTACTATCCTCGCTTCCAAAGAAGAACACAAGATCGAAAATGTCCCACTGAAGATGAAGCTTCAGTGATGCTAGCCTCCAATGATGCACCTGGTCTCACTGCATTTGAACTTCGAGTCCAAGAATAACTAGCATCCTCGCTATTATCGCGAGCCTCGTCTCGCTCTCTATATATGAGGAGCCCGCCATTTTAAAATCTTGTAGACTTTGGAGCTTAACCTCCAAATGGTCAAATCATCAAGAATGGTCTCGCAAACTCACTTCCCAAATATTCTCCCATGTCGCTTAATCCTACCCAATCAGAACACGAGTATAAATCAAGCTTCCTAATTGTCGAGAGTTCTCTAAGAATATTTCCATAAAAATATTCTTAAGGATAACTCGACAACCCCATTTTGCTCTCACTGGGATACTCCAATAAGGTATACGCAGTATAAACTGCTTCCTATTTTACAGAAGTTCCCGAAAATTTCTTAAGGATAACTCACCACCTCCGAACGCGTATACGAGGATAAATTAATTCCTAAAACTCCGCGAACGATATGAGTATAACCGTGTTGACGCCGCCAACGCCGCATTAAAAATCGCCGCTAAAGGTTGAATGCCAAGAGAAAATTTCTCGACCGAGGGTCAACGCGCAGATCTTTAAAATTCTCTCCCGGCTGGTCAATCCCCGCAACGAAGGCCACAATGGAGAGTCCAGCTATTAAATGGCTTAACCCCAATTCCTCCCACCGTGGTTAGGGCCAACGCCAAACCACGAACGGAAAATGCGCCAATTCAAGGCTAAACCCCATGAAATTGATGGTTAGTTCGACGACAACTCACCAAAGACGAAGCTAAAGCAAATAGTTCATTCATCACCGATTTGAGACTTCAACAAATGGCCGACAATAAATGCAAAGACCGACACTTTCTACCATCCTACAAAGCACCGGATAGTCCAAAGAATTGGAGAAGTCAAGACTGCCATTTTCGTGTCCCGCTATACCGACCGGGTTGGGGTCATCCAAAGTATTTCGGCTTTTCTATAAAAGAGCAGACCAAACACTTTGGAGGTATCCAGACGCTAAAATTACCTATAAGTCCCTCAACATAGCTCGCAATGCGAGTTGATAATCGACGAGCCATCCGACATACGAATCGCAACCGCTGACGACACCGCAGTGATCACACGCCAGCCCTCTCATCAAAGAGGCCCTACGCAGAAGCTTTGCGTCCCGGCAGTTCTAGAAGGGCGGGGGTCAAGGGGCAGCTGCCCCTTTATGGTCCGGCCACCGAAAAGTTTTTAGAAGCTCTCCTTCGAACCGCACCACCTCGGTCTTGGCTAACCGATACGCAGCGCCAGATGAAATGAGCCGACGAGATGCCTAAGTCGACGAAGTCGACGGCGAAGTCGACTAAACGCCGACGCAGACGGAATCAACCGCATTTAGTCCGCCAACGAAATGAGCCGCATTGAGCTCGAAGTTGACCGGATATGCACTCAAACACAAACGAATTTACATCATCGAGGAAAACTAAGCCCTAAGACCGAAAGTCGACAAAACGACGCAAACGGCGAAAACGGCGACTCGCCATCGAAGTTACTTCCGCCAAGTGGCCGAGGTGGCTCCATTCTTTGCCGCAGCCACCTCTGCCAATCCTGGCCGAGGTGCTCGCCAGTCGAGGTGGTCGCCACCATGGCCGAGCCACCTACCAATTTGGTCGGTGGTTAGGCCAGTGGCCGAGCCACCTTGGTGGTCGGCACACCCCTATCCTATATAGGGGGTTCTTCTGCTGAGGGAGCCGGAATTTTGGACTTCGCTGGATTTTGGCGGACTTTGGTCGGATTTTCTGATATTCTTGAAGAGCTCGCAGATCTACGAGCCGCCGACGCATGCCCGAAAGCACCGGCGAGCACAAGTCCGCTCAACGCCGATCCACAAATCGCGAGGTGTTTAACTCGGTCGGCTACGTAACGTCACTGGATTTCTCCTAGTAGATCTCACCCGCCGCACATCCTCCTTCGTGAGTGTGATCCCCGGCTATCCTCCTTCGTGAGTGTGATCCTCGTAGCCGCTTCTTCGCGGAAACGAGCCCTCGCGACGCCTCAGAAGTTCCGTAACCCGGTTTCCACCTAGATCGAAATTGGCGGTGGTCCTGACGAACAAAAAAGTCCTCGCACAGCGCGAAGAACCCACACAAGCGCGGTGATCCGTGATAATAGAGATCCGAAGGCTTGTTCGAAAAGTTGTAATTTTCGCTTTTCATTGTACTTTAAAATAAAAGGCATTTCTTTTGAATTTTGTTGTAGGCCAACGGAAGTCAGAAACTAATTCAACCACAATGAATAACAAGACGACTTTCCCCGCGAACACATACCATCGAGGTTGCCATCCTTGAGGATTAGGATAGCGGCAACGAGGCGGATAATGAACCTGATCCGAACAAGGATCCTATCTAGGAAATGAAGCCTCTTATAATTACTTTAGAGGATTCATGTACGTATTCATTAGCCAAACTCGAGAGTTTTCTATGACCTGCTTCTTCGTGCCTAAGTAATGAAAGCTCAGAAGATGATGATTTATTATCTAGGATAGCTCTAGGATCAACATTGCATGTACCCAGAAATGAGTCCTACTCAACTCATCAACAACTAAGCAGCTCAGAAGATGCCACATTCAGAGTTCCTGCTAGAAAGAACATCCATGATCCGATTATCTTCGGGAAAGTCAAACCATAACCGCATCCGCTAGTCTCAAACAATGAAGTCAAAGAAACAACTGAGTTCTCACGGTACAGACAACAATCCCGTAACATAATAACGAAGATGGGTTATAACTATATCTTAAAACTAGGTCTGAACTTTGATCGAGGACCAGGGGTTCCATTAATCCCCTTTGCATCAAAGGGGAAAATATCGATTACTTTAATTAAACCAAACATGGACTCAGGTATATTTCTCCAGAATCTGACTCACAAACTGGACCAATGTTTGAGGATCTCCCAACCAGTTCTTTAGATACATCTGATTGGGATTCTGATGTCAGCATTCATGTTCGCTGTCAACATGGTTTCATATAGTCTAACCATGAATTTCGATGAATCAGGAGCATTGAAGGACCCTGAGAATGACCCCTGGACAAAACACCTTGGGGTGCAAAGTGGAATCGTGGCTTCGAACCGTGAGTCGCCTTGACCGAGGATAAGATGGTCCAGTCAATATATATGAAACCAATCCCAAGCTCATCTTCATCACGAAGATTATCACCCATTGAAAGGGAAGAACTCATATCTCTCATCCGAGTATATCGATATTTTTACCCGAGTTACGGAAGACATGCCTAGGTTGGAGCCAGATAGCTATGCACTACCTCAATATTGACCCTAGCTTTAAACCAACCAAGCAACAATAAATGATGCTTCTCGCCTCGAAGTTAATGGAACAATTGAAAGATATCACAAACTCATTAAATGTGGATTCATCCATGAAGAACAAAGATTCGATTGGTTGGCCAACATCGTCAGAGTAACAAAAAGAATGGCAAAATCTAGATCCGCATTGACTTTAGAGATCTTAATCTTGCTTGTCCAAAATATGAGTTTCTCTCCTATCACTCGGATGTCATGGTGGATAATACATGTGGGTTTGAGAGGATGTCATTTATAGACGCTTTTCCGATATAACCAAATTAAATGCATCTAAATGATCGAGGCATACAACTTTCAAGACACCCTTAGGAGTTTACTGTCATACAGTAATGCCCTTTGATTTGAAAAATGCTGGAGCCACCTACCAATGTGCGATGAACACGATCTTCCATGAGCATTTGTGCAAGATTTTAGAATGCTACGTTGATGACCTCACATTAAAAGTCATCACAAGAAAGATCATCTCAATGATTTGAGAACAATATTTGAAATTATAATAAAACACTAACTCAAGATAAACCCAACTAAGTGTTTCCTAGGGATCATTAGGCAAATTTCTCAGGTTCATTAATACATCTAAATGGATAGATGTTGATCCAGAGAAGATAAAATCTATTCAAGAAATGTCACCTTCGAGAAACCTTAAAGAACTCCGAGGTTTGAAAGGATGTTTAGACTACATCCATAGGTTTATAGCCAATCTATCTAGAAAATGCTAACCATTTCAAAGGTTGATCAAGAAGAATATTTCATTTGTTTGGGATGATGCCTGTCAAAAAGCTTTTGATGAAATTAAAGAATATCTCACAAAGCCACCCGTCCTAGCCGCGCCAGCATCGGGTAAACTGTTCCTGATCTACGTTAGGGCCATGGACCATTTTCTTGGAGCACTCCTCACTCAGAAAAATAATGATGGGCATGAACAAGCCATTTACTATCTCAAATGACCTATGATCAAGGCTTAACATTGCTATAATCCAATTGAAAAAGAGTGTTTAGCTCTGGTTTTCACGGTCTAGAAGATGCGTCATTACTTAACTGGCCAACACATCCAGTCAATCCTTTACGGATACTTATGACAAAGCCCAGATCCTTAAATTCCAGGCTTGTGAAATAGGCAATTCTTCTTTCTCAGTACGATATGACATTCAAACCTCAAAAAGCAGTCAAATGTCAAGCAATAGCTGATTTCCTTACGGATTATGATATCCCTGAGTCTTTCAAACGCCATGAAGACATTCTAAATGAGGTATTTGGATCAAACATTACTTCAGATCATCAAGTATGGTGACGTTACTTGGACGGTGCATCACGTCGTAGTCACAAAGGAACGATCATCGCAGTAGTGGGGGCAGTGCTTATTGATCCCCATAGTCACGTCCTTTCTTGAGCTTATTCATTAACTGAACCATGCTCTAACAATATGGCTGAGTACAATGCCATCGAACTGATCCCCATGTATCACCTTCACCTCCAAGTCTACTGATGGGTAATAAATGATTACCTCCTAAGTTGCAAGTATACAACCTTTATCAAGTTATAGTATAAAAGATTATCGATCCCACGAGGAACGGGAAGTAGGAAGGGCTTTGTTCAAGTTTTGGTTCTCAAATTATGCGCATGACAATTAGGAGTTTATTCAAATAAAATGAAAGTGAGAAAATGGTGAAAGTGGATGTGGAGAGATAAGAGAGAGTGGATGTGGATTATGTGCAAAAGAGGAGAAAAAAGTTGAGAATATGGTTAGGTTATATGCACATAATAACAAAACTAGGTTTGAGATTATATGCACATGGAGGGAATATGAGATTGAGAGAAAATAAGTGCAAAAAAAAGAAAGCAAGATTGAGAGAGAGAGAGAAGGAAAATCAAAATCAAGAATAAAGGAAAATAACAAACAAATGAAAATAAGGATAAGTGCAAAATCAAGAATGTAAAGTATGGAGGATTATTAAAGATATGAGGAATCTAGAGTAGATCCACTTAGCTTATCTCAATCTCACAAGAATGAGTTGGATTTGTTAGCTAGTTTCAAACAATCTCTAGGGATCCCACAAGTATTGGCTCCACACTTAGAAAAGGGTTCCCTAGAGGGTTCTAGCCTCAAGGTGAATTAAAGAAAAGAAAATCTATTCTAGAAAGTAAATACAAGAATTAAATACATTGCATGAAAGTAAATTGCATGAAAGTAAATTGCATGAAATTAAATTGCATGAAAGTAAATCTAAGCTACAAAGCATATAAATGAACAAGAAAGAAAATGAAAAAGAAATAAAAGGAAAACCAACAACTCCTCGATCTTAATCTAATCCTCCTTTTGGTCCTTGGATTAGAAGAAGAGAAAGGAAATTGAAGGGTGAAACATTTCATTTATTGTGTAACAAAAGTTACAATTTTGGAAGGTCTCTCTCAATTAAGAGTAACCCTCCTCTCCAAATGGAGTTTTACAAAATATTTCACACTCAAAACCCTCACCTTCACCCTATTTATAGCCCAACGGAGTTGATGTGAACCATTGGATCAAACCTAGCCAAAAAAAGAGAAATCCACCATTAATTCGAATCTGCAAACCGATCGGTTGGTCGACGGTTAGCCAACCTAATAGCCAACCGTTGGTCAACCGATTCCCAACCGATTTTGTCTTTTCTTGATATTTCTTCACTAATTTCTCTTGGATCCCTTGGTATCTTGGGCCTTTGTTTGTCTTCAGATTTGGGCTTCAATAATTGGTAGAAATTTAGAGAATTTGAGTCATTTGGGCTTTTATTCATTATTTCTTTATTAGCCGCAAAATAAGATAAAATAATTATTAGTAATATCGTTATTCATATAACATAGGTAATAAGGGTATAAAAATGTAATTAAAATGTGATAATCAAATACCCCCACACCTAAGCTTTTGCTAGTCCTCTAGCAAAGAAAATAAAAAGAAAACCTAACTCACTTCTCAGAATCGCGGTTGTATTTAGCATACAACAAGTCCTTAAACCCCTAGGTTACCCTAGTGGACGAGTTGTAGTCTCGTGAGGGTTTGCAAGGAATATACCCACAAAATTCACCAACTTGCCAATTTAAAGAAGTTAATAAAATAATTAATTCATTTGATATCTTCAAACATTCCAATTGAAGTTGGTTAATACTCAAGAAAACGTTTTTATCATAACTCCAATGTAATTTTCTTAAGAAAATCCTTCCATTATAGTTATACAAAACCAAGTTTAACTCAAAAATTTAATTTAAAAGTTTTGAAAAGAACATGCTAACCCTTTGTTTTAAACAAACTTCAAGTCTTTTAATCCATTTTATTTTCAAGAACATATACAAATATAACTATATACAAAAACATGGTTAGTATGAATTTTTTTTTTACTTTATTCCTTGGTGGTTTTGTTCTTTTAATCGGCTTTCTAAGTGACCATTTAGCGAAGTTTTGGGCCAATGAATCCCAACCCAATTGGGCTTAGGTCATTAAGCATAGAAATACCTCTGCTTAATTACTCACCAACTTAGGCTTAGTAAAATAGAACCACCAATGATTTTAAGAGAAATTTTTTTCTATTTATTAAGTTAGTATAATATATATGTGTGTATATGTATATATATTCTGAACAATATTGGATCAAGACAACTTGAAAAATTATTTTCAACTCTAAGTTAGGCATGCAAAATTTCATTACTTTAATTAAAAATCTAAGTTACAACTTAAGTAAAGTATACTACTTTGAAAATCATTTCTTAAGAAATTTATTTGGAGTTATCATAAAAGGTAAACTTGAGTATAGAACCAACTAAGGATTAGAAGACTTAAATTCTATCAAATTGATCAATTATTAATCAACTCTATTAAGTTAGCAAGTGACTTTTTTTTTTTATGAAAAGAGGAAAAATGACATAAAAATGGTAAGAAGAGGAAAAATGACTAAGATAAAGAGCAAAATGACTAATTCCCACCCCCATTCCAATTTTGCATTGTCCTCAATGCAAATTCTATTATGCACAAAGTAAAACAGATAAGCATGGAAGCACTTACATTTGTTCTCGACTTGAACAATGATAAAATTCAGAATTACCTTTGGTATGAGAAGGTGAAGTCAAAATTTATTCTCTTTTTTCTTTTTTTTCATATGTTTATTTTCTTTTTTCTTTTTTTTTCTTTTTTTTTTTTTTTTTTTGAAAAGAACAAGAAACTCTCACATGAGAGAAGAATAAATTCTTTTATTATTATTGTGGGACAAAAAGTAAAATGTAGAATAAAAGATAAAACATGAGAAGCTCACATTCTACATTAAATCCTACCTTATTGTGAAAATTCTACCTAAATTTAGAATTTCAAGATGATATAATCAATGATGTTCTCAAATTCTAAAATTCCATGGTTTGCAATGTGTTTTGCAAAAGAAGGTAGGTCTTATTATGTTATGCATTTTGAACTTAGATTTTTGATTAATGAAAATTTGACATTTTGGTTGCTCTTCCAAAAATCTAAGCTCATCAAAAGAGTTCTTCGAATGTTGCATTCAAGAGGCATGTATTCAACACAGTTTCTCATTTTGAAAAATAAACCCGAATTTTTAGGATTTCCAGCCTCATGAAAGATTTCCTCAAACTAATGTCGATTCATTCTCTACTGTTAAACTTTCTTGGATGTAATTGATTTCAAAGGTCGATTATCAATATTATTTTCTCGGATTGAAAATATTAAGTTCAGAACTGATTCAAAAGATGCCTTCATGTGACCAGCTCTACAGCTTGATGAGAGCATTAGAAGTGGCTAAGAACGGTCTTCCTAAGATCACGTATCCGCCTTTGGGATTGAAACGGGTTGCGTTTCCGTGACTACTTAAATCAACAGAAAAATGAAGTCTCCAACCTTTATCAATACATCTATTTCACCCATAGGGACCTTAACAGATCTATCGCCTAACCTAAGTGTGCATCTAGTTGGCTTGAGTTCCCGACACCTAGTTGTTGGTAGATCGAATACTGAAGCAAGTTGACACCGCCCCTAAGTCTAAAAGCCTTTATCGACATTTGAGTATTACCAATGATACATGGGATGGTAGGACAACCGATCCTTATGTTTCAATGGTACGTACTTTGAGAGGACTTCACCGATATCAAGGTGAGAAAGACTTTCTTTGGAACATTTATTTGCCTTTTTGGTACATAATTCCTTTAAAAATTTGGCATAAGAAGGAATTTGTTCAATGACATCTAAAGAGGAATGTTGACCTTAACCGCTTGAAAGTCTCTAGAATTTTCTCCTCCCGAGAGGAGTGCTTCCTAGGCCCGAGTCTATCCTGTAAGGAGCAACGGGTTTAAATTGATTAGACTCGTTCCAGTTCGTGTCCGGTCATCGTGAAGGGTGTGATTTAGGAGAGAGAATTTGTTCTTGTTCAAGGGTTTCACTTAGAGGCATTCTAACCGACATCACTGCCTACTCCGATCGTAGTGAATGGATTGCATTCACCACTTGGTAGGTTGAACTTGATCCCGGTCCTTCGGGTTGGGCACGGGTTGACTCTGAAAAGTTCCTTTCTCTCACTCATGGCATTAGCTAGTTGACCAAGTTGGGTTTCTAACCTAGCTATGGCTTGAGTGGAAGTGAGGATTTGCCCGTTGATTGCATGAAGGAATTCAACGGTTTGATGTTTGAGTCAATAAGTTCGTGGTGGTAGAGGTTTTAATCAAAGTTTCTAGACCCTTTTCCGAACATTAAGACGTTTATCATGATCAGAATTTGAGGAGTGTGATTTGCGATTGGTGATGAGGAGACCGATTTTGAAATGATAGATTGGTTGTTGAAAATTGAGAGGAACTCAGATTGCCCTTAGAGAATTGTTGAAGAGGAGTGAAATTGATTTCCTGAGTAGTTCCCTGTTCCATGCAAAATTGGATGATTTCTCCAACCCGATTGTAGGTTGGAGAAAATGGATCATTAACCTGACGCCGGAATGCGCGTTTATCCGACCTAGTGGTGACCGGATCCTAAAAGAGGACATTCCTCCGACATGAGATGGAGACAGACAATTATGACAACCGAGGCGTAAACTTGGTTGATTTGAGCCGAGCTCGTTCTTTGACTTCTAAAGCTTCTAACCCACGCATGATTGTAGCCATCTTTGCTTCAGAGGCTATGTTCGCTTCTAAGGAAAGACCACCGGTTTTGGGTTGGAAACCGATGAAAACACATCACAATGTTCCCATCGCATGGTTTTCTCGGATAAACTCTCTAAAAAGTCCCAAGCTTCATCGGCATTTTTTTCATGAAATCCCCTTGACACATTGACTCTAAGGAAGTTTTTGAAGAATAATCCAATCCTTCATAAATGATTTGGCATAATCGCCACTTTTCAAGACCATGGTGAGGACATTGGATAAGAAGATCTTTGAATTTGTCAAAATACTTCCAAAAAGGTTCTCCCGACAATTTTAAAATTTTGAATGTTGTTTCTAAGCTTGATTGTTTTGTGGATAGGAAAGAATTTTTCGTAAAAACTTTTACAAATTCACCCCAAGTTGAGATGGAATCAGTGGAAGCTATACACCCATTTTTGGCTTTGTCCTTAAGGGCAAATGGAATAAATCGGAGTTTGATCGATCTTCGCTTAAGTCCCTCATCTTAATCATGAGGCAAACTTCTTCAAATCGGGAGATAAAGAATTTGGGAAGCATGTTTATGAAATGCGGTCAAGTTCAAAATTGGTTCCATTTACCTCGAGTTTTATGCAGAGGGGATTGCATTTCTAGTGGGTAACAAACATCTTGAAGAACAGGTTGGCCATTTCTTGGATTCAAGAGATGGATCAAAACGAATTAAACGATTAGTATTATCCCTAACCCAAGTTTGCATACACCAAAATCAAATTTTTTTATTTGAAAAAGGACAAGAGAAAAGTTAAGAAGATGATGAGAAAAAAATGAGGAAAAACTAACTAAAATAAATCAAGGCAATCACTTTTCAATCACCCTAACTCTAGGGTTAAGCCTAAACTTGACTTAGACCAGCTCCTAACCAAAATTCCCTTAGTGAAAAGATCAAAGTTTACTTGGGTAATTAGCCGTAAGGATAGTACTAGAGGGAGATCAAAGATCAATTAAGTACCTCTTTCCTTTCTAGCTTTACGAACCCCTAAACCTTGCCTTAGACACCAATTAATCCAAATAAACTTGGACGGTTCACTTAAGGATTTCTTGTTCCTTAATGAGCTCGAATCCTTAGGGCCAACGCCTAATCAATTTTAAGAGGCTTGGGTATGTGTAGTGAGGAATTAGTGATTTTTGGGCTAAGGAAAGGGTGATGAAATCCCTCACCTTATCTTGATTAATGGGTTTTACCCTTAAGATATTTTCAAGTGTGTGCCAAATCAAGATGCTCAAATCACTTGGTGAATTCCTACTATTATATGAAATGCAACCCTAGGAATTAAAAGCAACTAAAAAGGATGCAAAAAATCTTTTTATTTTTATTATGGTCGACAATCAAAGAAATGAAGTTTATTAGGGTCGACAAGGGTAAAAAATCTTTTTTTTTTTTAAATTTTTATCCTAATTGTCTCTAATGTGAATGAACTATCTAAAGGATGGAATTGAGAATACTAGAAAGAAGAGTTACCCACTAATCGCTATCCAAAGCCTCGTTGGAGGCAAATCTTCAATCTTGATTCTTCAACTCTTTATCTTCAAGTTCTAAATTCCTTCACAAAGAAAAACACACAAGTTAAGGAACCAAAGTTAATCAAAATCCTACTTATGCACCGCTCCCAAGAACGGCTTAAAACTTGATGGGTAATAAATGATTACCTCCTAAGTTGCAAGTATACAACCTTATCAAGTTATATAAAAGATTATCGATCCCACGAGGAACGGAAGTAGGAAGGGCTTTGTTCAAGTTTTGGTTCTCAAATTATGCATGACAATTAGGAGTTTATTCAAATAAAATGAAAGTGAGAAAATGGTGAAAGTGGATGGAGAGATAAGAGAGAGTGGATGTGGATTATGTGCAAAAGAGGAGAAAATGAAGTTGGGAATATGGTTGTGGTTATATGCACATAATAACAAAACTAGGTTTGAGATTATATGCACATGGAGGGAATATGAGATTGAGAGAAAATAAGTGCAAAATAAAAGAAAGCAAGATTGAGAGAGGAGAGAGTAAAGGAAAATCAAAATCAAGAATAAAGGAAAATAACAAACAAATGAAAAATAAGGATAAGTAAAATCAAGAATGTAAAGTATGGAGGATTATTAAAGATATGAGGAATCTAGAGTAGATCCACTTAGCTTATCTCAATCTCACAAGAATGAGTTGGATTTGTTAGCTAGTTTCAAACAATCTCTAGGATCCCACAAGTATTGGCTCCACACTTAGAAAGGGTAATTCCCTAGAGGGTTCTAGCCTCAAGGTGAATTAAAGAAAAAAAATCTATTCTAGAAAGTAAATACAAAATTAAATACATTGCATGAAAGTAAATTGCATGAAAGTAAATTGCATGAAATTAAATTGCATGAAAGTAAATCTACGCTACAAAGCATATAAATGAACAAGAAAGAAAATGAAAAAGAAATAAAAGGAAAACCAACAACTCTCGATCTTAATCTAATCCTCCTTTGGTCCTTGGATTAGAAGAAGAGAAAGGAAATTGAAGGGTGAAACATTTCATTTATTGTGTAACAAAAGTTACAATTTTGGAAGGTCTTCTCATTAAGAGTAACCCTCCTCTCCAAATGGAGTTTTACAAAATATTTCACACTCAAAACCCTCAGCCTTCAACCCCTATTTATAGCCCAACGGAGTTGATGTGAACCATTGGATCAAACCTAGCCAAAAGGAAGAGAAATCCACCATTAATTCGAATTGCTGTAAACCGATCGGTTGGCCGATCGGTTAGCCAACCGTTAGCCACCGGTTGGCCAATCATAGCTAACCGTTGGCCAACCGTTGGTCAACCGATTGGTTCCCAACGAATTTGTCTTTTCTTGATATTTCTTCACGAATTTCTTTGGATCCCCTTGGTATTTGGGCCTTTGTTTGTCTTCAGATTTGGGCTTCAATAATTGGTAGAAATTCAGAGAATTTGAGTCATTTGGGCTTTTATTCATTATTTCTTTATTAGCCTGCAAAATAAGATAAAAATAATTATTAGTAATATCGTTATTCATATAACATAGGTAATAAGGGTATAAAAAAAATGTAATTAAAATGTGCTAATCATCTACCAAGCGGATTACAGTAGCTAGTCACCAATTATGCTAACCTAAATATATCTTAGAAGCATATGAGGTGTGTGCTACACTCGGGCTTTTCAAGCCCAACAATTGGCATTATCTAATTGTTGATTATGTCTTGCATGGAATGTTACCAGATGATCAGAAGCAAGCAATCGCCATCCAAATGAGAGCTTCCCACTTTTTTTATGATTCTGCTACACAAACGTTATATCTCAGATCGTTCAATGGCATATTGTTTAGATGCTTGTCATCGAATGAAGCCCAAGAGGCGCTCAAAGAAGCCCACGATGGTACATGTAGAACTCATCAACTCGGGCCTAAACTCCAGGGTCAACTTCGTCACCTAGGCTATTATTGGCTAATGATAATTGCAAACGCATTGGCCTACAGTAAGAGATGCCGCACATGCCAATTTCATGCAGACTTCTTACATCAACCCCCAGAAAAATTACATCTCGATAGTGGCCTCATGGCCATTCGAGATGGGAATGGCTGTCATCAAGCCAATTTGCCTACCAAATGCTAAAGGCCATCGATTTATTTTGGCTATCACCGACATTTCTCCAAGTGGGTGAAGTCATCCCACTCAAAGAAGTCAAGACTTCTAACATGGTTAAGTTCTTAAACACCATGTTATCTATCGATTCGACGCCCCTCAAAGGATAGTCCATTCCAAATCTATAATTTGTCAGTCGATCGTTCTTCAAGTTCTGTGACAAGTTTTGAATCCAAGATATGGCTTCTACACCAAGTTCTCAGGACATCGAGTCAGATACAAGCAAGTTTCAGACCTTGAAACTATAAGGGTAGTGAGCATTCATTTTTCTAACCTCAACAACAGGAGAAACACAAAACAAGAATAGCTCATATTCCTCTAAACTGTGTGATGACTGAGGAACATAAAAGAGCTACACTAAACAGATGAGCTCCTGTCCCCCAAACTTAATGAAGATTGGGAAACAAAGTCTAGTCACACAAGAAAATTCAACGTCAAGTTCAAGAAAACCGAACGACGTTTAATTACATTCTATGTTCGCACTTGTGAGACCTAATCACTTTTAGGGTCTTCACTTGTGGAACTCTATGGATCCTTCTTCAAATGCCATCTCGGTCTCCGAACGGTCCTACGCAGTTAAAGCTCTATGCATCCCTATCACGGATCACCTCATGGCACGCTTCCAACTTGTTCTCTCGAGCTTGCTCGAGCATAGCCTTTTCACCAAGTAGATCCACCAACTGACGGAGAACATAGATTTCCTCCATAGAATTGCCCTTCACTTGGGCGAACTCCTATTGGAGCCAATTTATCTCGACTCCTCTATCAAAGAACATCTCCGGTGAGGTTGGAGAAGACTTAGACATGGAGAAAATAAGATGAGTGTTTCAAGTCTTTTTGTATTGCAATTGACACAGATTACAATTGAAAGAATGTAGTGAAACAAAAAAAATTATATTTCCTGGAGGTTCTTTTCTCTGTGCCGGTGAAACGTCGATCTTGTATTCTGTTGACGCACCGACTAAGATGATGAGTCTTTTGCTGTTGATGAGAACTTAGTTGCTTGGAAGATAGCTCAGTCTTCTCTTAGCAGCTTTGCTCTATAAAATCACAAGTGCGAAAGTGGAGATCTCTTTATGTGTGTGTGTTGATCTCGGGGTGCTGGGGTGCCGGGAGTGAAAATGAGTGATCTCCTCTCTTTTTACAGGCTAAAAGAGAGAGTTAATGGCCTTTAATTGTGGATTAAGTGGCTATTAAAATAGGAAAGAGTGGGGAATGGTTATTCCCTTAAAAATAGTTCTCAAACGGCTATTTGGCGAACGTCGCTTACTTGATGAAGTTCGCCGAAGACGTGGGTGAAGGTCGCTAAAGTCATGGGCGAGGGTCGCTGAGGACGTGGGTGAGTCTTCTTCGAAAGCGGATGACTTGGTTCACTATAATTGCCATGAGCGAAGTTTGTTGGTTGGCGAACTTCGTTTATGAGTTCGAATTTGACACAGAATTCAACTCATGATTTGGTCGACTGATGACGCCGATTCGATTCGAGTAGGCAGCTTTTGGAGTCGACTCGTTCATGATTTGGTCAAGTCGAGTCGAGGTAGACTTTTCGGCGAGGTTCGCTGTACCGCTAAACGACCTTCACGTAGCTTGTTATGGCTTGGCTTTGCACCACAAGAAGTGTTTAGCCCATGGGCGCTTCACTTTGGATCCAAGCTAAACATTGGCCCAATTGAAAATACATTTATAACCGCTCTACAATGAGAGAGGATGAGGATGGAAGAGGATATTTATAAGCCTCCTAATCTAACTTTCCATAATAAAAATCACTTTTACGGGAAGTGATTGGACCAAACAAAGAGGCTAAAAGAGAGCCTAGATCTTAGGGTGTCCGATGAATCTCACCAATATTTGACTCCAAAGAGAGATCTCAATAGCAAATCGGGCACATATCTAGAGGCAATAGTCTCAACCCTCGCCAATCGTGAACTTCACCCAAATACTTGAAATTAAGCGAACTTTGCTAAACTCATAGTTAAGTGAATATCGCTTACTAAAAGCTATTCCCTTAAACTTTGGCTTAAGTCAAGGGCAAGCAAGCTTCATTCCCAAACTCATAGTTAAGTGAACATCTTGACCTTCTTCCCCCTTCTCACGACAAGATCTCGAGTTCTTCGATGGGAGTCATCCTCTCTCGCTCCATCTTCTTCTCCATCTGGAGGCTTGTCTTCTCGATGGGTAGGGTCTCAGAGGTTCCTTTCCCCTTCATCAAGAGCATGTAACAGGATCTTGCCTCCCGTTGGTTGCTCCTAGCCACTCCGACCCCCATAGGAGTCGAAAACTTGATCATCTGGGTGATGTGGAAGGTCACCGCAAGCTATTAAGAGCTACTCTTTCCAAAATAACATTGTAGGCTGACTTGATATTCATCACCAGGAACTGGGTCTACACTGTGGATTGACGGGGGGGCTCACCAACCGTTAGGGGGAGAGTGATTATCCCTTCCAGTATGATTGCATGCCCCGTGAATCTAATGATCGAGCCTAGACAAGGCTACAACTCGGATCGATCGATACCCATCTGGTTGAAGGCATCACTATAGAGGATGTCCACCGAGCTGCCCTTGTCGACCATGACCCTCTTCACTTGGAAGCCGTTGATCCCGGCCGTAATGATGATGGGGTCTTCATGATCTATCTCCACGCCTTCCAAATCAGAGTCGCTAAAGGTGATGGCCTCCTACGACCCAAATTGGACAAGAAGTTAGCCTGGGAATCCTCCCGGCTCCCCGCCAGGTGGAGGGGCCACCGCCGGCCCTACAGTGTTCTACCGCCGGGTGACCGGACTGCTGCCAGACGCTGGTGCCACAGAACCGCAGACCGTGGTGTCGCCGGTCGCCATCGCCGCCGGTGCCGCTATCACCACCGCCGTTCCCAGCCACATTTTTGTACTCTCGAGCATCTTCCATGTCCATATACCCATGAGATTTAGCCATCAACTGCTCATAGCTAGTGACTCACTTCTTGGCGAGTGAGTCCGCCAGTTCATTGTCGAACAGGCTGGCCACAAATAGCAGACATGGTGACCTGGCTCCAAGAGTCGTCAACCTCCAGTCTCTTTGCCTGGAACCGCTTGATGTATTTTCGGAGGCTCTCTCTGGGCTCTTGCCTCATCTCAGACGATTACGAGGAGGCAGCCGCTTAGTGTCACCGAAGTGATGTACAAACCGGCCGAAGCTACTCAAAACTCTTGATGGACTTCTTCTCAAGAGCGTTCCACCAGAGTTTAGTGCTCCCTGTCAAAGTGATAGGGAAGCATCTGCAAATGGTTGCTTCAGGCGCCTACAGCATGCTCATCATATCATAATAATTTTGTACATGCTTGGCTGGTCTCCATCTCCTTTATACTTTTCCACCTGCGGCATCTTGAATTTCTCATAGGCGTGTAGGATCGTTGATCTAACTCAATGAAACACTAGAGAGGGGGTGAATAGTGTTTCATAAAATTTTATGCAAAATAGATAATAAATTGCAATAAGATAGCACAAGCTCGTAAATTTCACAATCACAAACACAGATTTATACCGGTTCCACCTCCCTGTGTACATCCATTCCCAAGCAAATCCCGCTGAGAGTTTCCACTATGATTTTAAAATACCCTTACAAAATCAAACACAACCTGACCAATTTGCAAGCCTATGCAAATTGCAACAATCTCAAACTCGAGATCAACAATTCTCACACCTGAGAATTCCTTTGAAGAAGCAAAGTACGAGTCCTATAAGCCTTGAAGTGTTGATGATGTGCAGAAGGGCTTAAGAACTTTTAATCTCAAAATAATGTTTAACTCTTTTGAATCTTGCAATTGAATCAATGGCAAGAACAGCTTTTGCCTTTTGAACTTTTGAACTCTCTTTAATATCAAAATTCAAGATCAATGCATAAGAATTTTCAGATTTTCTCAAGTTTTTACCTATTTATATCTCTTGAAAAGACACAATTTAAAATCAAAGAAACGGATATAAACCGATAAAAACGCTCAAAAATTCAAACTCAAGAGTCGAAATCAGACCAGAGTCCACTACAATTTCATATTAGTCGACTAATCGGTTTACACGCATCAGATAGACAACATTTTTAGTAGTCGACTACTATATGTATTAGTCGCATAACTGTAATTTTACAGCTTTGGAAAATTGTTCAATATTCATTAGTCGACCACTATTATCATTAGTCTAATTAACTGTGAAATGCCGAAACTTGTATATTGATCAAATCAAATAACTAGTCGATTACTATTTGAATTGGTCGACTACTATAGACCAAAAATGTTATAAATTAAATGTTTTTAACTTTAAAAACTCTAATGGTTAACATAGGGATTTCTATAGTTAACCAACACACTAAACATGTGTTAGTGTGTTCTAAAAGTGTGTGTGTGTGTGTGTGATCAAGGCTTGTACAATTTGATCTAAGTAAAGAAGAGAAAAATTACATTTATCTTGCTTCTCATCTTCAATACTTCATAATGCCTTGAACTCATCTTGTACTTGTCCAAATGTGATACAAATGATATCTGCATCAACAAGTTATAAAACACACAACAACACATATATATATAACATATATTGTTATCATCAAAATACTAACTTGAGAATATGAAAATCAACAAGGCGGCCTTCATGATATCGTCCGTGAGGGGGGTACTCCCTCCAATGGCTTTGACAATCGGTCGATAAGACCGATCATACCCGGATGCCACAATAGTTGTCGATGGTCGCGGGGCGACAGTGAGGTTGAGGGCCCCGTGACATCATTCTTGTGGTGTGCTCGGCCCCTCTCAGATCGAACTCTCTCCCATCCCTCTACGCAGGTGAGGGTTGCCTGGCTCATCATAATGGTCACGGGCGGCCACGGGATGGACGGTCGTCATAGCTCGAGCCGTGAGGATCCCGATGCTCGGGAAGGAGGGACTTCACCGCCGCCTGGGTGGCGGCTTGAAGAAGAGTCACCGGGATGTTGAGGAGGAGCCGGCCGAGGAGCTCATGGAAAACGCATTGAATCAGCCGAAAGACAGAGTAATTCACCGGGTGGATTCTTCTAGCTGGACTTGAGTGACAAAACCAGCCTTTGTCATGTCTGGGAATGAGCGCATCGACCTGGTGCCGATCATCACCAGATATCGCTACTTAGAGGAGAAAGAAGGCCCCACAAAGGGCTTCTAACTATTGATGCTACGGATCACACAAATAATTAATTATGTGTTGTCAGTGATTAGGTCCTCTAGCTCCTCTATATATCCGATCCTAAAATTTCGAGATGTCCAAGACATGTCACAAATCGTGAGAGGTTGGGGTTGATCCCGGTGGTTCCTCCACAATCAAGTTAGTGGATAATCTTGAGGGGAAAATAGGAACTTTACAGAGTTCTAAAATGTAGTTTCAGATTGCATACCGGTGTTAACAGCTTGCCTATTTATAGAAATAACGGAGGGTAATTTGGTAACTCTGCCGAAAGGATAGCCGACGCTGAGTTAGCCCTTGCTTTATTGGTGTGCCTACCGGGCGAGTGGATGGGTGTCACTACCGCATAGGTCGGGCGGCCGAGTCATTCACCTTTACAAGTGTTGCCAAATTAAATGGATGGAGTCGTCGGCATTTCATGGCGACAAGGGACACGCGGTACGATGTGTCTTAAAGATCTATGAGCATAGAGAATTGATGGCTCGTGATCTCAGATTCACGCGACGATGACTCATCGCCACCGGAGGCTCAAGGCATGTCGCCATCTTCCTATCCTAGTGGCATGTGTTCGCGTAAAAGTCGGTTTGATTGTCATTGATTTGAATTTGCTTACGCTTCTTTGGCCTACAACAAAATTCAAAAGAAATATCGCTTTTATTTTAAGGCTTACAATGAAAATCAAAAGATTACAACTTTTATCCTTGTGAACAAACACGAGGATCTCTCATATGTCGAGGTCCTCGCCATGCGGGTTCTTTGCCCGTGTCGGGACTTTTGTGTCCGTGGACCACCGCGCAATTCCAATCCAAATAGAGACCCGGTTCGAACTACAGATGAAGGGCTCGCTTCACGGGAAACGGTTACCGAGGGAATCACACTCACATAAGGAGAGGATCGCTCGGGATCACACTCACGGGAGAGGATCGCCGAGCGGGAGATCTACTAGGAGAAATCACAGCTATCCCCGAGGTTAAGACGGCTTAACCTAGAGGGTATCAGAGTTCGACCAATTCAGCCACCTTCCGCTTGTAGATCGACGTTGATCGACTTGTGCTCGCTCGAACGGCCGACGGCTATGGATCTCGTGAGAACTCTTCTAAAATCCTCAAATCCACGCCAAGTCCAAAAGCCAAATTCTCCAAATTCTCTCCAAAGCCCCCGTAATCCTCTCTCAACCAGACCCCCTATTTATACAACGGAGGGTGCCGCCACCTCGGTGGTTTCTCACCACTCTGTCGAGCCACTCGCCAAGTTGGGCCGAGGTGGCTCGGCCAAAGTGGCCGAGCCACCTGGCCACTTTCCGAGCGTTTACGGCGCTGGCCTTCTATTGCTCGCCGCTTTATGCTGCTTTCTCCGCCGATTCTTCATCGATTCTTTTCGGTCTTCCCGGCTTAGTTTTGTCTATGTCGCTGCCGAGTTTGAGTCCGTGCCCATCAACTTTCAGCTTAAGCGCCCGCTTGCATTGACGGACTGGCATCGTTGATTCCGCCTCGCCAACGCTTGAGTTTAGTCAACTCGCGACGCCGTCTCATTGGCTCGTACGCCTTGCCGACTCACTTCATGTGCTCGCCGACCGCTTCACGCTGCTTTGCTGCGACGCTGCTTTTATGACGCCGGTTTGTCGAATGGATCCGGTTCAACCCAATCACGAAGCCTCTGCTCGCACCGATAAGCAATTTTTATGCCTACAGATATTCCCTCCAAAGCGTTCCCTCATTCTTGATGAGTCCGATGCTTTGACATGATGGTTCCCGCCGAGGGTCCCAAAAGGCTTCAAGTCTTCGATTCTTTCGTGATCATCCAGCTTTGGTAGGATTCCTCGATAAGATCACTGGTCGCATTTATTGTCCGACCGCTTGTTGAAATCTTGATTTGAAGTCGTGGGTGAGTTTTGTTTGTAACTCGTGGCTCGCTGGTTGTTGTTTGACTAACCATCGACTTTTGACTTATCCGTATGCCGGGCGAACCCTTGTTGGCTTACATGTTGGTTGTGTCGGTACATGGAATTTCATAACCCTCACCGGCTATTTCTTCCATCATCACGGGTTGTTGGTTTAACCACAGGGAGGACTAATCTTTTCACCGGAGACATCCTCCCAGGATTCCTTTGTTGAAACAGAGACCATTTGGCTTTCAACCATCGCCCTAGCCTTCGACGCATGAAAGTGCAACCTTGACCGTTGTTGATATGATTATCCACGTGGGAGAAGTTTCTTCGATCGACACGTTGTCCTGTCGCCATGACTTTCACGCCGATTATTCCTCTTGGATATTATGGTGGAGGAATTAAGGGTTATCGAAGTTATCCTTAAGAATATGGATTTATTCTCCAGAACTCCTCTGAAAATTTGGAAACATTTATACTGTAATCCTAGTTGGAGTAGGATTAGCGACGCTGCTGATCGGCGCCGATGCATCCGACGATCGAAGTTATTCCTAAGAATATTTTTGTGAGAATATTCTTCCTGAACTTCTACAAATTAGGAAATAGTTTATACTGAATCCTAGTTGAGTAGGATTGGCAACGCCGCTGATTAAGGCCGATGCAATCAAGACGATCGAAGTTATCCCTAAGAATATTTCTTGTGAGAATATTCTTCCGAACTCGACAATTTAGGAAACAGCTTTATACTCGTAATCCTAGTTGAGTAGGATTAGCGACGCTGATTTGCGCCGGTGCATCCAAGACGATCGAAGTTATCCCTAAGAATATTTTGTGAGAATATTCTTCCTGAACTTCACACAATTTAGGAAACAGTTTATACTCGTAATCCTAGTTGAGTAGGATTAGGCGACGCTGATCGGCGCCGATGCAATCCGCGACGATCGAAGTTATCCCTAAGAATATTTCTTGTGAGAATATTCTTCCGAACTTCTCGACAAATTAGGAAACAGCTATACCGTAATCCTAGTTGAGTAGGATTAGCGACGCCGCTGATTTGCGCCGGTAAACCGCGACGATCGAAGTTATCCCTAAGAATATTTCTTGTGAGAATATTCTTCCGAACTTCAAATTAGGAAACAGCTTTATACCGTAATCCTAGTTGGAGTAGGATTAGTGACGCGCTGATTGGCGCCGATGTAATCCGCTGGGTGTTATCCGGCCAATAAATCTTCGAATTTTTCCAAATATAGCTGAGGGAGTAGGAGCCATTAACGGACTGATTTGGCTTATTTTGACATCCAAACAAGATTCCACTAGGACTCCTAATTAGGGCTGATTAGAGTCCTAATTAGAATTGATTTGGACTCCAATTAGAATTCCTACTTGCCAAATAGGAGTCCTTGTTCCAAGAGGATTGCATATGGGTTGTTATAAATACCCACAAGGCTCTTTTCTCTTTCACCTAGGCCGCCCCCTGGTTTCTCTCTTGTTTTCATCTCGCCGGCCCTTTCTTCCTCGATCACCAAGGTATGCATAATAGAGCCTTACGAGTCCTTTTTCTTTCTTTTCTTCTTTTGTGCGCAGCAGTAACGCGGACCACGAGGGAAAGGGTCGGACGGGCGAGTGGAGGCGATCCATGGGCGGGCGGCGGCGGGGGGGATGGCGGGCAGCTGCCGGGCGCTGGCCAGCCATGTCAAGGCCAGGCGCCAATGTCGCTGGTGCTGGCCACGGCGCCATGCTGGCGCCAATACCATGGCTGGCTGCTACTGGTCGCGGTTGGGCCATGCCACATACCGCTGTTGGCGCAAATACCGGCCATCGGCAGCAGCGCTGGCTACCGGGCAAATGGGCGCCGTACAAGGGCGGGCGCTGGAAATGGGCGCCATTGTGCTCTGGCCGATTTTGTAGCTTTTGACCTTATTTGCTGATCTTCCACTGTATCCGGACTTTATTCGCTTTTGCGCTTCCGGATGTCGCCGGAAAGACTTCGAGGAGTCGACAACTCAGACGGGCGCGCGGAATGCACGCCCTTCTTTCGGTGGTGGCGCCATATATATATCCTCGGGCTTCGCTTCTCCTTTGTGAGGCGATGGAAGAGCCGAATCCTCCTTTATGGGATTGACGCTTCAGATTTTGCCTCATCCTTTCACATGTACACCGCTATGACCCCGCTTCGCTCTCCTTTGTGAGGCGATTGAAGAGCCGAGATTCTCCTTCGGATCAACGCCAAAGATTGGTTTTGCTTGGTCATCACCCGCCTCGATATCTTTAACGGAGCGATTTCATACCGACTTTACTCAGAACGGAATATATCGCCGCTGGTTTACGCGACTATATTTATCGCTCTCCCGTATTCGATACGGATAAAATCGCCATACCTATAAGGTCGCGGACTGATCTATGAAAGATGAATTCAACTTTCACTAATCAATATTTTTGATTCCGCTTGATTATTCCTCGAACTTTTCCTCTTACGCTGGTTGATGGACGCCATAGCTTAATACTATTCCACGGTGACGATCCTCGATTTTTATCTCACCGATTTGCATCCCAGACACCAAATGACACGATTCAGTCAGACCGAGGGGAGTTCTCGATTCTCCGACGATTGGTCACCGACGCGCCACTTGTAAAGACACCACTCCATCAACCTTTTAAAACAACATTATCTATTCGGCGACTCGCTTAAGGATCCTGATACTCTTATCGAGAGTGAGAGGTGGTTGAACAAAGACGACGGAGGCCCCTTGTATATTCCTCGATACCTCACTCATTGAACGACCTTAGACACCATGTCGGACACTGCATGTCATGGCGCCCGACCGAGGAGCATGATCATATTCATTGTGGTTTATTACCCGCCACTGCTCCGGTTCCAATAGGAATCGCTACATCGGCCTTCACCGGGTTGTAGGGCCGGACACACCGCGATGAGCTTTTGTTCCCGCCGACTTTGAAGAATCGCTTTGCTAAATTCGCGAGATGCCGCCGCCGTCATAGATTCTTCGCTGGGTTCACTCACAAGTAAGCATTGGGGTCGCCTGACCACTTACGCCCTCACCGCGGGATGGAGAACTTCTTTGTGGTCTCAGATTCAACATTCGTACACCATGTATGGCCTTCCAATCGGCCAATCATTTCTTCACCTTATTCGAGCTTTATAATCCAGATTCACGCTCACTAAACACGCGTCAGTTGGCTTTACATGAGATGTACCATTTCGTGTCTACCCATGGGGAAGATGCTATATCGAGTACTTTCCTCCAATCGAACTGGGCCACCGAAGGAACATACCATCGCTATAAGACTTTGGGATCTCACTTGTCATTACTATATAGCTCGCCCAATCAACCTTGGCGCCAAAAGGAAATCGCGTGAGTTCAAGGCCAATTACTTGTTCCAACATTTGGAGGACAACTGGCGAGGAAATATGTGAACTATCACCGCCACTCCTTCGGTTAACGAACTGATCGAGAAGTCCGAGGCTAACTTATACGCCACGCCAAAGAAGGCTTTCCTTCGTGGACCAAGTTTATGACCTTTCGGGCATGTGAAGCCTATCCAAATGACAACTCTTCTAGGTGCTATCTTGCACCGCTCAAGAAGTGTGTGGTTCCATATCAACTGATGATGCCTTACCTTTGGAGGTCCTTTATCCCGCAGCAGCTCCCACAAGAAGGAACTCTCTCCTTCCTGATGGTGGCTAATATTCACCGTGGATTGGCGATATAGTTCGAAGGCTATCGAGAAAGGATGAGCCATCATCACGATCCCTTCCGTCCGAAAGAGAGCTCCCATATACCTATTTGATGGCCTGGTTGTCCTTCATCGTCCCGACATGATGTCGGCACCGGTTCCACAGATTCGCCTACTCCTTTCTGCATTGGTAGAGGATTGCAGTGGAAGGGCGGGTTTTGCAGAGATCAAGAAACGATACATTCACAAAGGGTGGATCTTTTCCGCATTTTCTCGATTCCGGGTCAATATGGTGAGTCGCCGGTCGACGAGGAGGTGCCCAAAACACGCCAGACTTCACTTGACATTGGCCGTTTAACCGGCTAGTGAATATCGTGCCGTGGTATCTCACCTTCCGAGTAAAGGAGGAATGCTTCATTGAGCCTTATTTTCCCTCGCCGCTTTTCGCCGCCCGTTACGACCAACTTTATGTTGGGAACCCGAACCTACCTGCACTCCAGGTGGACTTGTGGATGGCCTTCGAGCATGGTTGTGGAGCCATGGATGTACCGGTGCTAGATTCGGGCCTCCCGAGCTCGACCGCCACCGGAGTCGACATTCCTCCATTGTAGTTGGCTATTAGTAGCTAACGAGTCGTCCCCGTGAGGGCCATCTCAGACCGTAGCCGAAGCATCAAGCAGCCGCATTCAGACACCGAGATGCCGTCAAGCTCGTGAGGAAGGCCGCCAATCTTATCGACGGGTGAGGTTGAGGAGGAGTTCCACAACTCGACGCCAAGCATTTTAGGAGAGGACCGCTGAGGTCGCAGCTCATGAGAAGGACCTCGGTACTTTCCTTTTCCCTTTCGCTTTCTCATCCTTTCCATTAGAGTTCTCATCCAATTGAATTTTCGTGAAAATCGCTGAAGAGGAAGAATTTCAACTCTCTCAAGGGTTAAACGAAAGAGGCTAGCCCACAAGAATCGTGTGAATCCTCTGGCCCTTGATATAGACTTGACCAAGAATGTTCCAAATCGGTGACGGAGGTAATAATTCACCGTGATGAAATCTGAAATTTCACTTTTGAAGACCTGACATTCGCTCAGATGCAGGGGTTCTAGGATTATGATCCTGCTTTGATTTTGCTCACCACAATTTTGCTGAGCCCAGCTCGCCATGCCGAGCCCGCTTTTACTCAACAAATGTATGGAGCTATGGCGAGGACGATGTAGGACCCGATCCCGGACCCGTGTACATCTAACATCGATAATTCTCTTCGGGTGGCTAATGCGAATGGAATGACTCGATTTGTACCCCCCTAATTGCCTCTTTGCTTTTGTTCTTTAGAGAGATTGTGGAGACAAATGCACAACCGAGACTAGGCCGCTAACCACAACCGTAGGAGGTAAGTAACTTTACCTATTGTTCGCCTTAATTGCATTCGCTTCCTAATGCCTTTTTCGTGACTTCAATGGAAGATCTCGCGTACCGGTTTATACTGGTAGTACTTCCATGGATGACCTGTTACGACTTGGTCACAAGACGGCAACGATTCGTGAAGATTTACCCAAACTACCATCCCCAAGAAGGTATGAATTTCTCTTAATTATAGGACCACCGCTTGGCCAATACCACTATAATTAAAAGAGGTCGAGATTTTCCGTAGTGGCAGACTCTTCTCACGCTTCTCGATCAGCCTACCATACCGCTGAGATAGATGAGCACATTGAGGGCTCACCCCGCTTGACAAAGATCCCAAATGATAGATACGCCTCCAGACTCGCTAGCCTCCTAAACTACATCAAGGAGACGGGTAAGGGTCTTTAGCCAAATAAGCTACCATTTTTACCAAAATCCTAAAGTCCTCTTTTCTTCTCAGGCAGAGCCTACATCTCGACTCCATGATCTAGTGAGAGCTTGATGCCGGATGAAGATCCATCCCATCTTATTATCCGCTTGGAAATACGCCATTCTTTCTTTGGTGAACATGGTGATCGAAAAGGTCCTTCATGGCTGGCTTCATCGGGCCGCCACCGCTGATCCCCTGATGGCCTTGATACGATATGGGTTACCCCATCGGGCCGAGGCCATTGTTGATGATCTCGCCATCCGAGGGACGCTCCGAGATCGCAAGAGCTGGGCTACCGGGCTTTCATACATAGCCGCCGTGACCGACGACGCGAGGCATGGCGCCGATGCTCGTTTTTACCGGCTCGAGGTCCGTGATGCAGAGACCGCCACCGCATCAGCCGAGCGTTGTTGCCAAACATATTCTTCCCTAAGCCACATCCGACCGACATCGGGCGAAAAGGAGAGGATAATAATCGCCCGGGAGAGCTCCATGCCGAGGAAGATAAGATGAGCGGTTTGAGTCGCGGCAAGGCCAACAAGGAAGAAGCCCTCACCAAGGCGCCTAGGGAGCTCGACCGTCGGGCGTAAACCGGCCGGAGCTCGAGGAGGCAACCACGAAGACACCAACACCGATGAGGAGTTCGTAGTGAAGTTGCGGTGAAGAACTCCACCAGCTTACGATGGTGAAGTGTCTCAAACAACAAATCCTTTGTCATAGACTTGATGTTTAAACAGCAGTAGCTCCTTCTATATTTGCTTCAAATGAATAAGATCTATCCCTTCATTGTTTATTATGATTCTTTACTGCCGAAATAATTAACCATAATACTTATAGGATTTTTGGCAAACCCTCACCATCAACGGGTTTGATTAGCCTTTACCAACCACCGCTTGAGTTGGGCTATGCGATTATCGTGATCCGCTCCGACGCGGACGCTGTGCTAAAAGAATGAAACTATTCTAGACTTGTTGCTATGATATCGAATACATAGGTTTCAGACTTTTACGCAAGAGACCACCCGGCAACGCTGTTACACGTAGACTCGCCCCTTCTTAGGCTTCTCGGACAATACCCCGTAATCGAACTCTCGTGTCTTCTTCAATCGAAAAGATTCAAACCGCAACGCTGCGGTGAGGCGCTTTTATCCCTTCTTAGGCTTCGGATAAAATACCCCCTAATCGAACTCGTGTCTTCTTCAATCGGAGAAAGACTAAACCGCAACGCTGCGGTGAGGCGTTGACTTTAGGTTATTGGCCAACCCCAAATCAACGGGTTTGATGAGCCTTTACCAACTACCGCTTGAGTTGGGCTAGCATGTAGATTATCTAAATCCGTCTACACACAACGCTGTGCTAAAAGAATGAAACTCTCACTTAATGCTACGATGTTGAATAACGTAGCTTCGGCTCTTTTCACTGAAGACTAACCCGCAACGCTGCGTTAGAGGCCGGCCTATCCCTTCTTAGGCTTCGGATAAAATTCCTCGTAATCAAACTCGTGTCTTCTTCAATCTAAAAGACTAAACCGCAACGCTGCGGTGAGGTTGGCTTTATCCCTTCTTAGGCTTGGATAAAATGCCCCGTAATCAACTCGTGTCTTCAATCGAGAAAGACTAAACCGCAACGCTGGCAAGGCTGACTTTATCCCTTCTTAGGCTTCTCGGATAAAATGCCCTGTAATGAATCTTGGTGTCTTCTTCAATCGGAGAAAGACTAACCCCAAGAACGCTGCGGTGAGGCCGGGTTTTATCCCTTCTTAGGCTTCTGATAAAATGCCCTAAGATGAATTCGTGCCTTTGACCGGAGAATGACTCGAACCGAAGAAGATTGATTGAAAGGGAAGGAAGAATGTGTTCTATTTCCCGATGAGGCTTAACAGCCAGATTCCTTACCAGAGGAATCGAAGACTCAGTGACCTTCACGGACAACCCGGTCCGAAAATCCCCTAAGATACCTTCACCGGCGCTACCTAAGATGAAGATGGAACTAAGAGTGGATCTCCACCGAGAACCGGAGACTCGTGTGACCTTCACGGACAACCCGGTCTCAAAATCCCTACAAGATACCTTCACCGCTACCTAAGATGAAGATGGAACTAAGAGGGATCTCCACCGAGAACCGAAGAGACTCAGTGACCTTCCGGACAACCCGGTTCTAAAATCCCAAGATACCTTCACGCTACCTAAGATGAAGATGGAACTAAGAGTGGGATCTCCACTCGAGAACCGAAGAGACTCAAAGCACTCTCACCGGACAACTCCGTCTCGAAAATCCCTACAAGATACCTTCACGGCGCTACCTAAGATGAAGATGGAACTAAGAGTGGGATCTCCACTAGAACCGGAGACTCAAAGCACCTTCACGGACAACCCGTCTGAAAATCCCTACAAGATACCTTCATGGGCGCTACCTAAGATAAAAGATGGACCCTCCGCTTACACTTAAAGGATTTTACGCTTGAGAGGAAGAATTTTATATTCTATCTCCTACAAGGAAAGGAATTTTAATGGGCCTCTTGTTCATAGAAGGAATCAAGAGGAGATTGTGGCAATGTACCGTGTTTTGTAGGCCCACCGCCAAGGAATTTGATCGGTGGGGAAATTATGATGGAGGACAAATCGGTTATCCTCAAGAAAAGTGGGTGAAATATCCCACGAGGAACTTCCCGCCGAACGGTTATCCCAAGATACTAAGGGTAGTATTTCTTCAGAACTTCCCATTTATCTAAGATTAATTGCCTCGCCATTTTGGGTAATTAGGCGGTATGCACCATTAGAGTAGACCGCTTCTATTACAAACGGACCCTCCCATTTAGGTTCAATTTACCTTTCTTCTTGGAAGTGAGGATTATCTACCGCCGAAAGCAATGAGGACCAAATCTCCTTCTAAAGGTTCTCGTCAACTTTCTTGTTGAAAGCCCTCGACATCCTAGCTTGGTAGAACTCAATGCATTGTTGAGCCTCCAGCGCTTCTCATCTAACATCTCGCAGCTCTTCGAGACGCTTTTGATGTTGTTCTTCTACCGCCATCTCTCGCTGAAAGGGCGATAACGGCGACGGATCTGATCTAACGGAGAATCGCCGCACTGAAACCGTGGAGTACCGGTCTCTCCATGGCGCGGCGTGATACCGTAGCGATATGCCCGTAGTGCTCGAAGCTTATCATCCCAGCCTCGCTTTGTTATTCTTCACAAGCTTCGACAAAATTTTGATAATCGCCTTGTTGAATGCCGCCTAATCCATTTGCCGATTATAGTCCGCCGACGACGCCTTGTATCTTGAATTTCTCGAAACCCGATGAAGGAATTGCCGATGAATTGGGGACCGCTGTCATGCACGATCCGCCGACACCATGTCGATAAATGACATGGTGTTTGATAAATTTGATGACTGCATCGCTTTGACTTCTTTTAGCTGATTGCTTCACCACTTGGAGAAGTAATCGGTGATCGCTAGAATAAACCGACGCTTTGACCGACGGAGGAAAATGGGACCTACAACGCCCATTCCCCATGTCTCAATGGCCGATGTCGGCGATGCAACCAGAGGTCGATGCATATAATTCGCGGAATTTGACACGCTGGCATTTTCGAGCCGCATCGACCGGCCATTAATCATTTTGGGCCGGTAGCCCATTCTCCATTCGATCAGAGTTTGGGACCGGCGGTGGGCACCACATTCACCTTCGTGCTTCCCGGGACCTCTTCGCCTTTGTTTGAGAGGCATCGGAGTAAAAGATCGCATACCCCTACGCATATAACATCCGGTCTCGTGGTCATAAAAGAATTGAGCTCTTCGCCGATTGACTCTTCTCCTCACGCCTTTGGCGTAATGCCATGTAAGACGAAGTCGATGATAGGAAAGCCAATCTGGCTCCAACTTGGTTTGGGTTGCATGTACTTCTTGGTAACTACCCCTTATCTTCTTGTGTCTCATCGTATAATGGTAACGAAGAGTTGGTGAGTCCCGACCGTAACTAGTTGCTCGGTCTCTAAGGTTGTGCTAACGACACGCCTAACGCCGCCAGCATCCGCGATAAGCGCTTTGGAGGCGCTGATATATTCGATGAAAACTCTTCAATGAGTCCGCCATTTCAACGCTATCCGATGATAGGGATTAGATCCGATTCTCGACTTCGTAGTCACCACCGACCGCTTAACTATCAATTGTGAATCGCCAGACGCTTCGAGATATTCGACTTCGGGCGGCTAAGTCCAATAAGTAGCGCTGTATTCGCCACGCTATTGGAAAGGTTGTGAGTGAATAAGCACGGGCATGACATGATTCCCCGGAAATCAAGACAACTCCGACGAAATCTTAGAACATCCGGGCACTTGCCACATTAGTGGCCCGAAGCTCCGCCAAAATACAATCGCCATATTTGTTGGTGCGATGTAGTGTTGACTTGAACTTCATCCCGAAGATCATCATATAGCTCAATCAAGGCCTCGTTCCGGCCGGGTACCAAGAGATCACAAATCGCTTGTCCTTTGACCGACTTCGTTGTTTGAAGTGCAAGTCATATTGGGACAAGAGCAAGGCCCATTTCGCCAAACGCCAACTCATCGAGGCCGGCCGGTCATAAATATTCGGACCGGATTTACATTAGAGATAACATAAATCGCTCGTCCGACTAAATAGTGCCGCATTTTTCAATCGCTAACACTAATGCAAGGCATCGCCACCATTGATATCGAGACTCAAAGACCACTAATGTTCTACGTAATACATCGCCTGCTCGCGGACCGCCGCCGCCATCTCCGCGTAAAGCGCTTAACGAGTGATCCGCTTCTTGACGAGATCCAAAATGGTTTTCCCCACGCGCAACAAGAACAGAGGTTTAGCGAGATACGATTTGATCTCTTCAACGCTTGACAAAGGCCGCCCCAAATAAACGACACACCTTCTTGTTCAACTTGGAGAACGGTTGGCATTTCCTGATAGGTTCGATATGAACCGCCGGATGTATCGCCATCTTTGTAACCCCCGAAGTTCTCTCAGATGGGTTGCAATTCTTGAATCGCCTTCACTTTGTCGATCGACGTGGATTCCTTTGTCTGACGATACAAGGAACTTGCCACCGACATCCCAAGGAAGGATTTGGCGTGATTCATCTTTAGTCGATGAGTTCGCATGAGTTCAATACCGCTTCTAAGATCTTTGATGTGATCTTCTTTGTCACGCTTTTCACGACCAAATCGCCGACGAGCATTCGACCGCTCCAAGATGATCCCGAAAATCTCCGCCATTGCTCGCCGGTATGTTGCTACCAAGATTTTGAGGCCGAACGGCATGACCGTAGCAATATATGCCGATGGGCTGCTCAACGCTGGTGTTTGGCGCCATCGGTGCATCTTGATTTGATTATACCCAAAAGCCATCCATAAAGGACATTCTTTCAAATCCACACGGTTGTCAACTATGACATCGTGATTGGAAGAGGAAAGTCATCTTCGCAAGCCGCTTGAGGTCTCAGAAGCATAACGCATCCTAATCGACCCATTTTTCTTCATGACCGACTATATTCGCCACCCAATCCGGATGTTGAATTTCCTCGATGAATCCCGATTCTATGAGTTTCTTCACTTCGCAATGATTGCCTCCAATATTTGTGGATCTAAACCGCTTTTGTTGTTTGACAGTTTGACATCCGCTTTGATGTTGAGGCGATGTCGCCACATTAGGTCGTAGTCCCGCATGTCCTCGTGAATCCGTGCTAATACATCGATATACCTCGATTAAGGCAATTAACTCTTCCTTTCTTCCGAGGGAAGAGTATTGTCGATGTTTATGAGCTTAGGATGCTCTTCCTCACCCATATTAACCGACTACTTCATCCTTAGTGGGGGTTCTCTTTGTTCAACCTATCCCCAATCGCTCTTGAGTTGATGGATCCATGGGTCTTCCCATGTTGGCATGTCTTCATCACTACAGTAGCGGATCAACAGCCATATTTGACATTAAAGCCTTCAAAGCCCTAGGTCGGTCGTAATCCCACCAAGAATCGCATTAATGTCCGCTTCTCACCGGGTTATTATCAATCAGCCACGAGCATTCATCTTCCGAGGAGAATTCGTATCCCAACCCTTCTAAATGCATAGTAATTATCCCTTCCTTTGGGACATATGCCGCCCGAGGGACTCGAGGACCCGCCAAAACATAGACCTTCTCCTTGTGTCAAGTTGTACCCCCATCTCTTCATGATACCCAGTTTCGACTATATCTAATGTGTGGGGATAGGTCCATTGTCATCTCTCGCTTCTTAAGAAATGATTCGGCCGGAACCGATCTCCCACCGTGAAACCAAGTCTTTTTCACTACTCGATCTTCGTGGGATGACGAAGTGGCCCCAAAGGAGTCTCGAACCGCTTTTGTGTAAAGCAAAATGACCGAAGTTGGTAGGTGCAACTCGATTATCGTATAAACCTGCCATCACATCTTTTAAAGACAGGGTACTCTAAATCGCCATATATTGATTCATCGGCAATTTGCCAATTACAATGTTCATCCGACGATTCTTCATCGCCAAGATTGATTACAAGGTACAATGTCATTTAAAACAAAACCACCACTATAACCAAGCCCGGCCGCAGCTTCTCCACCGTCCGCGTTCTCTGGGCCGATGATTCGCTTGACTCATTACCGTAGAGGAGAGAATCGCTGAAATAATTCTCCATCCCCTTAAACGGTTGTTTGTCCGACCACCGCCTTGACTCTCATTATTCGTGGCTACATATTTGAGACACGATGAAGAGTAGAGGGACTATAACATTATTGTGGATCCAAGGCACCCAACAATAAGTTATAGGAAGTCTCCGCACAATCACATAGCAGTGACTTCGACTTTAAGTCCCCATTTGGCACTTTATCCGATCTACCAAGCGCCGAGACCACCGGTGTTAAACCAGAATCATTGTGCTCGCGATGCCAGCCATCGCGTGAATTCCGAGATGATACATGAGGCGCAGGGCATGATGCTCATAGCCGAACCCGGATCGACTTGGATCCGTTAACTTCACCGGAGCCAATATACCCGCGGAAGTATAGCGCCTATCGTGCTTGGAATTCCTCGTCGCATATCCTCCTTTGTAAAAGTGATGCGGGAAGTGTTTAGTCAAGGTTGCATTGTCAATACTCTTCCGACTCACCTAACTGTGAGGAAGACTCAATCGGGCGAGGGCTTCTTGAAGAGCTCGCCTCTTTGATAACCGCAAAGAACTCATAGAGAGATCCTGCGGGATATTGGCCAATTGTGCCATCACGCCGGCTTATATGAGTTCAAGTTCCCGGCTTATCTCTTCCAATCGGGCGACCGAATCGACCGCCGGAGTTGAACTTCCCGTGGGTCGCTTATCTTCTTTTCAAAGTGAGGGTGTTGTTGGTACCCCACTGGCGCCTTGGCATTTAGTCGGAGATTTCCGGTACTTGTATTTGTACTCGTGTCCGCCTCGGTGGCTGGCTTCTGCCCCTCTGACACCGAATGTTGCCACTGCTCGCCATTCCTCCGCACTGCGGAAGTAGCATGGCATGTCTTTCCTTCGCTTCGGCTTTTCTTCAAAAGAGGCTACCCATTGCTTATCTTCAAGTAGGTCGGTGGACCCACAAGACTTCGCCATTCGGGTCAGTATATACAAGTCCTTTCGAGTTGCTTTGTGTCATCATTTACCGCCTTCATCGCGACTTTGACCACCGGTTCAGGTTCAAACCATGTCAACGGCACCGACCGGCTTATGGACACCGCATTCGCTCGACCTTCTTTCCTTGATCTTCATAGTGATGACCCCTACATCAATTAAAGCCCGATTTTGTCCTTAAGGCTGAAACAGATTTAGTGGGTGATGAACCGCCTATGATACCACAAGATCTTGGGTCATTCGTTTTCATTGCCTCCTCTTGATTCGAATCTGAGGGAGCTTGATCTTATTATTTTCCACAAGATATTTGAAGAGACCGTGAATCTCGCCGTCCCTAAAGGAATAGGACTTCGGAATATCGCCTAAGGCTTCTTCGCTTTTGTGGCCTGTGTTGCCACGTTGATTGTGCTCTTGGCGGCGCTCGCCGCTGGCCGCCGCCGGTCGCCGAGTTGAACGCTTGTCGCGAACCGCCGCCTTGGCTTGTTTCTTTCCTTTGCCGCTGGACAAAGTTACGCCGAGCCCGCTGTCTGGCTAACCTTCGCTTTTTCCTTTTGAGGAACTCGCTTGCTGTTTCCACGAACCTTCGTCCTTCCACTATCGATGGTGCTGTACCCATTGCTTCAAGCACATCTATCGATAAGTTATGGCGGTGTTTGAGGATGAACTTCGCTATTGGATCCCGACAGCTTCATTGCCTTGTTCGAATCTTTTGACAAAGATATCCACGGTTTCTCCGCTCTTCGCTTCGCCGAGCAATGTCCCGACGATACCTCTGTATCGCTATCAAAGAAATTGGTAAGGAAGTTAGACTCCATGTCGCCCCACCGTGAATGCTCCCCGCTTGAGACGGCGGTACCATTCAAGGCGCCCCACGGCGGTGCCAACGAATGACCGAACCATCGTGGGTTCGCCGTAAATAACTCCAGGTGTGACTTGAAATAAATCGCGTGCTCGGGAACCCTTCCCACAAATGGTGTGAAGTTTATCAAGTTAAACTGACTCTGCACGGATTGATTCCCACCTCTGTATGGGCAAGGAATACCGCCTTCTTTACTTCTTGAGCCGAAATCAATGAGTTGATTTTGCTCTCCAAGTCTTTGATCTTCTCGCTTCCCGAAAGCAACAACATCTATGTTTTGCCCAGCGCTATGGGTTCAGAGGGTTATCATCTTCTTGTGCTTCCTCCCGACCGAATCGCTATCATCTTCATCGACGCTAGGCACACTGATTCACCTTGATGTTTTCAAGGCTTGATCTGTTGGTCATGCATTTCTTTCATCGCCTCGCATGGCCAACTCCATTTCTAACTTGAAGTTTTCCGTTGTTTATTCAACGCTTCGCCTAGCATTTTGGCCACTTGATCTCAGACGATCATAAGCGCTTTGGGGCTTCGCTAGATACAAGATGATCGATGCGATTATGAGCCAATATCCGACGATCATCATCCTCCGCTGGTATTCCTTCGAAGTTTATCGATTCGACCGCTTCGGATAGTCCCGACCGCAAACGAAGTTAGCCGCTATGGCGCGCCGGAATAGCCCGTGACGATGGTTCTTGCTGGTCATATTATTAGTGACCTCGCAACTCATCCTCTCGATGTCATCCTTATGGAATCGCCTTGACCTAGGTCTTGGCGCTGGTGCTAAGCTCGGAAGACCGAAACTCTTTTCGAGTTTCGCCGGCAATTGCATTCCGAGCACCGCCTTGATGAGCTTGGAGCACAAGCATGACGCATCAATTTAGGGGTTCCTTCGAGATTTTCTCACCTTTGCACGGTAGTACGTACCGCTTGGCGGTGTGTACCGAGCACCGCCGCAGGTTGCGATCTCTGTATAACGCCGCCTCATCGGACGAGAGCGCCTCCTTCCGAATGGTCAAGACTACCGAAAGTAATCGCCTTTGACTTCCGCTATGTGAGCTGAAGTTTCGACTCTGACTTCGATCTTTAATCCGGTTAGGTTGCAGGAATCTCCTGGCCCTTCGAACGAGTGTAGCCTCCCGTATGAGGAGTAACCCGCGGATCCCTTCAGAGGACCTAAGCGATCTTGATAGTTGGTTTGTGGTGGTGACGGAATTGGCTTCACCACTGCTTCGTGTGCACCTTTGATCTTGAAGTGCCGCCGGTCTTGGACTTTGATCGAAGTTTGTAATGCTTATAGCCTTCGGCTTAGGTGCCGACAGAGCATGGGCAACCGGTTGGGGCACCGATAGACTTGGGCCTCCAAACTCGGCGGTATCGCTAGCTTCTTTACCCTCTTTCTTCAGTTCACGAGCTTGTCTGCACCAAAGCTCGGTTTGCAAGGAGCGCTGGCGCCCGGATGCGCCCCCGGTGTGGAACGGTTCCGCTTGACGCGGACCCACTCTGCTGGTTGACGGCTGGATAGACCGCCGATCACTTGAAGCCTCTGTGAAGTCCGATCTTAGATCCATTTCAGAAGGACCCCATCCATGGATTGCATGGCCTTGGCAAGTTTGCGCTGCCATGCTTTGTCACGCTTTGGCGCTCGCTTGGGAGAGCCAAGATCATCGGCGTTCATCTCGGCCCATCCGACGCCGACGGGATTTCGCACACCGGGCCGGGTTGGACTCGCCGTCCGGGCTCTACATCGGAGGCCCATCGGTTCTCCTTGCACGACCTTCTTGGAGCGGGCGGGGAACCGGATCCGAGGAGGGAGAGGATAGGTACCTCGAACTTCTCCGGTCGAACTCAACTCGACCACTTCTTCCACCGGGATAGGGATCCGCGTACAGTGCACTCCATCTGACCTCGACCGAGGCTCTGGCTCCCAATGGTCGCCCGCCTTGTTCATGTAAAAGTCGGTTTGATTGTCATTGATTTGAATTTGCTTGCTTCTTTGGCCTACAACAAAATTCAAAAGAAATATCGCTTTTATTTTAAGGCTTACAATGAAAATCAAAAGATTACAACTTTTTATCCTTGTGAACAAACACGAGGATCTCTCATATGTCGAGGTCCTCGCTATGCGGGTTCTTTGCCTGTGCCGGGGACTTTTGTGTCCGTGGACCACCGCGCAATTCCAATCCAAGTAGAGACCCGGGTTCTGGAACTACAGATGTAAAGGGGCTCGTTTCACGAAGGAAACGGTTACCGAGGGAATCACACTCACGAAGGAGAGGATCGCTCATGGGATCACACTCACGAAGGAGAGGATCGCCGAGCGGTGAGATCTACTAGGAGAAATCACGGCGCTATCCCTGAGGTTAAGACGAAGCTTAACCTAGAGGGTATCTGAGTTCGACCAATTCAGCACCTTCCGCTTGTAGATCGACGTTGATCGACTTGTGCTCGCCGGTGCTTTCGAGCGGCGTCGGCAACACGGATCTCGTGAGAACTCTTCGTAAAATCCTCGAAAATCCACGCTCAAGTCCAAAAGCCAAATTCTCCAAATTCTCTCTCCAAAGGCCCCCCGTAATCCTCTCTCAAATCCGAGACCCCCCCTATTTATACAATGGAGGGTGTGCCCGACCACCTCGGTGGCTCGGCCACTGGCGAGCCACCTCGGCCGCGGCGGCACCTCGCCAAGTTGGCGAGGTGTCACCAAAGTGGCGAACCTCATACCGCTGGCGAGCACTCGACCAAGTTGGTAGAGGTGGCTTCGACAATAAACCACCTTGGCCACTGGCGAGGTTTGGCGCGGCGTCTTCGCGGCGTTTTCCGTCGTTTTCGCGTCGTTTCTCCGTCGATTCTTCGTCGATTCTTTCGGTCTTCGGGCTTAGTTTTGCTCCGTAATGTCGCCGTCGTGTTTGAGTCCGTGCGATCAACTTTCGAGCTTAAGCGCCCGCTTGCATTGACGGACTAAGCACGGTTGATTCCGTCTCGCCAACGCTTTGAGTTTAGTCAACTGGCACGTCGTCTCATTGGCTCGTGACGCCTTGCCGACTCACTTCATGTGCTTTCGTCGACTTCGCTCTGCAGCGTTTTTCTGGCGTGGCTGGCGTTTTCGCGACGTCGGTTTGTCGAATGGATCGTTGGTTGCCAACCCACCGCCACGAAGTTTCGCTCGCATCGATAAGCAATTTTATGCTCTGGCGTGTCCGGGTAGTACCGCCTTTTGAGTCGGACTCGCAAGATGTCGACCAGCCGGCCGAGTGGGTTGCTTATGGAGTCGGTGTATCCAAAGAGGTCGACTCGTACCGTTCTTCGAGTCGGCCTAGCGAGGATGTCAATATGATGACATGTACCGCCTTTTGAGCTGGCCTCGCAAGATGTCGGCAGGGGAGACGATCGAGTGGGCTATTTGTCGTGTCGGTCGTTTGAGTCGTCCGAACTGCTGGTTCGGTTCCTCTTGAAGTAGATTACCTAGATTATGTCTTTAATGCGGGATACTTATCTGCTACTAACCATAGATTAATATTTGGATAATTTGAAGTGTTATAACATAGTATATGTCATAATCTACTAATCAATACGATTTTACAAATGATATGTAGGCTCGTCAATAACCGTAGTAACCCCTGGTGTAGCAACTGAAGCATCAGTTGTAGAGCTCGATCTAGATGACATAACAATCAGAGAAGTTTAAGGATCACATGGAAGAGAACCATTAATATATCCCCATAACACAAATGCATGAAGATTATACTAAATGGTTAATGCCTATGTAGTCTAATTTTCAACTCCAATGAGTTGAATATCAACGTCTGACGATGTAAAATCCTACTTGTTCATGAT